>JAHQIW010007463.1:127601-158457 GCA_019055375.1 Parelaphostrongylus tenuis | reverse complement strand
GTGCTAAACTTTGCGTCAGGCGGGACTGGAACCCGCACCTCACTCTTTCCGGGAATGCGTGCTCTACCCGTTACACTACTGACGCCCATTTTGCACATCGCTCTTTCTACGTTACAGCGCATCTATCCGTCAGCCGCCAGCCTTCAACGGCCTGGCCCGGGTAGTCGGTTTTGACATTGAACTCAGTCACGCTGAAAGATATTGGGTATTAAAAATCAAACAATTCTTTTCATTTAACCGCTTCTAGCGGTGGTACGATGTTACAAATATAAAGCGATGTGCAAAATGGGCGTCAGTAGTTCCGGAAAGAGTGAGGTGCGGGTTCTAATCCCGCCTGACGCAAAGTTTTGCACATCACTCTACATCAGTGGGTTTATATTTGTAACATCATACCACCGCTAGAAGCGGTTAAATAAAAAGAATATTATTTGCTCTTTTTTTGTGAGCACTTAATTCTCAATGTCGTGGTTTTTAGATTTATCAAAGTGGATTCTGAACACTGAAATCTTCTTATGTGCTCTACTCAATTTCTATCTCGTCGAGAAAGAATCACCGTTTTTTTCTGCCACCTTATTCATTGTGGTGATGAGCTCCTAATATATTCATAACTAAATAGACTTCTAATAGCAAACGTCTAGCTTTTTGTGTAGGTTCCTTTTTCCTGTTTCTATTAATCTAACAATGAATGCGATATCCATTTAAAAGGATTACGCTATCGAATCAACAGGTGTCCAGCGCTAACACCACTTTATAGCGGTGAAAAGCCGAAATCGATAACAGGAACGGAAAATGTGGTTCATATCAAATTCTTTTACAAAACGAATCATAAACTCAATCCACTATCCCTTAGAACTATGACCATCTAGTGAGTCGCATTTTAAGAACAAATGCATTGGCATCAATTCATGACCCTTGAACGTTCTGTGTCATTGCACAAGCTTTCCCTGTTATCTTCACCTTTTGAATCGGTGGACTGTAATAAGTCTGATGATCGGCTTAAACTAAATTTCGCGTGAATAATGAAGGCTTTCTCGGAGAAAATCCTTTTCAGTGAACTTGCCTAAGGCTGCTATATCTTCTGAGAATCGATGTCTAACGTTTTTCAATTTCACCTTTATCAAAGTCGAGGCACTATAGCAAGCCTCTATTCAATTATTGAGCTAGCATTCCCTATACCTAGTGAAAATGGAATGCAAGAAAACAATCTAATGTCTACCTATTGTGTTTACTTTCCACCGTAAAACTACTCGTATGATAGAGGTCATTAGTGCGTTGTCACACACAAAGAGTAAAGAGCCTTACTGAAACTAGCAAGTTAATCAGACATAAGGTGCCATGTTATTTGTAATGTTGAGACACTCTCCGTTTTATTCAGTTCTGAAATCTCAAAAATCTATCTAGAAAGGCTCTAAAATGTTCCGCGGTGACGCTTTTGAGTCCTACTACTTCAAAATTGTTTGTGTTAGACCTTTCTGTCCTATGTGTATTTGGAGGGGCACTTATCCGACTTTTCGACTTTCCATCTAGGTGTTTTTATAAGGAGAGACAGGGCTCATAACGAAAGTATTGCTAGGCCAGACCTAAGTTGAATGATAGGTTCAAAATTGTCCTCCACAACTAATGAAGTTGGACAAGCACACAAGTCAACAAGTCGGCTTGCACATCATCTCTGAGCGGTTGGTAAAACATTTCAGTAATACTTTAATTTCTTCAATTCGGCTTCAAACACCATCTGAGATCTACCGGAAAGGAATTCCTTGGAATTGAGATCATAAAGACCAGAAATGGCCCTTGCAAGGTATGGAAACACAAGGAAGATCAAACTGCACAATTAGTAATAGGTCACTCTCAGTAGCTCGCACTTTGGGTTCTGTCTATGGTGTCAGGCGGTGAAACGGCCGCCGAGAGGCCACAAAATCACGGTTACGTAGGACACCACCGGAACCGGATCTATTTAACACGCAAACGACGCGCCATTAAGATTGTTTTTTACTCTGCATGTATAATGCAAATACACTCGCCACTGACGCCGATCTGTACGCATTTCTTGAAGTAGAAAGCGCCGTAAAATTTCATGTAATTGCTGTACAAGAAACGAAAATCAGGAAGACCGACACACGTCGACTAAACAACGGGACGCTCGTGATCCGCGGAGGAAAGGTCCCGTAACGGAATGTCGCCGGGCGTAGGCTTTGTCGTTCATCCGTCCATCATTCATCTCGTCGACTCACACGGAATTCTTTCCCCTCGCATAGCCTTCCTTCGACTCCTACTAAAGCACACTGGAAACATCAGTATCATCGATGTTACTAACTGACCAATGCAGTTGATGAACACGAGTTGGATGCGCTTAATTATCAGTTGGAAAAAGTTATTTGAAGTGATAAGTCATGCAAATTTGTTGCTTAAGACTCCAACGCCAGATAGGGAAACCCAACGAGAACAACGACGGGCATGGAAAGTTTACATTAGAAGAAATGAATAAGAATGAAAACTATCTCGCAGGACTTCTGTCAGCAGCACGCCTCTTCAATAGGACTTCATTTTTTCAGAGGAAGAACACCGCCGCTGAACACGGGAGTCGCCTAACAGTGTGTTTCATGCGGAAATCGACCATGTACTATGAAACAGAAGATAAAGCATACTTGACACATCCGTAGCCCCGTCATTTGTAGTGGGTCCCATCACCGTCTTCTTCAGGCGAAAATACAATTCAGTCTAAAGCTGGAAAAGAATTCATATCATCGACCAAAGAGAAGTCACGCTTAGCGACGGAAACATTTGATACGAAATCTTATTTAATCATGACTGGCAGATTAAGGTTGGTCCGACTAAAGACTACGAAGTGCTTGTCGAAAGACTCACGAGGTGAGCCGACTTAGTTTTTAGTTTTCCAAAACTGAAGATTGATCGCATTTCCTCCACCACAAGAGAGTTGCACAAAAAGAGAAGGAAGCTGAGGCCTGATCCTAATGGAACAAATTTGTCTCAGGTCATACTTAATCCAGCTGAAAAGAAGCTTTGCAAGCGGACCACTTCGGTACGGGTAGAAGACAGTGTTGGAAGCAGCACAAAAGATCTAGTGTGAAAAAGTGTCGTCGTAACCTGAATGATTATAGTGTTATGCTGTCGGCGTTAATGAACGAAGATGGGATTATGAAATCTTGCCGCCATGATATGGAATTGAAAACGGAAGAATTCCTCATTGATCTTTTCCGTTCCTTTATCCCCGTCTCGGATCCCATAATCCTCACTGATGAAGAACCCCTCGGAGTTCTACCCTCTTTAGTTCGAGTTACGATGGATAGCGTGAAAATAGGCATAATTCCACGACCCGATAACACTACTGCCGAATTTCTGAGAGTTGGAGGCCATAATTAACATGGACTTCTCACAGCACATATGGCATCGTATCTTCATAAGGGAAAAATTACAGATAAGCGGAGGACATCGCGCACAATCGTCTTCCACAAGAAGAATGACCGAAGGCTTCGTAATTATTGCCTAATTTGCTTGTTGAGTGTGATTCTCAGATTTTATACGAAAATTGTCCTTCTGCGCACATCAAGAACTTTGATGAGGTGTAATCAGTTGAACAAGCAGGATTTTGACAGAGTTTTTGCTGCATGGACCACATGCAAACCTTGTCCGAAGGTTATAGAAGTCCATCGGGGATACCACCTTCTCTTAATCCTAATTTTTATCGACCATGAAAAAGCATGTGATGGCGTCGGAACGAATGCAGTCCTATCAGCGCTCGTTGACCAAGGAGTGGATCCGTCCTACATAACTCTGTGGGGCTGTAAATGGAATCGCACTACGAAAATACAGCTTTTTCATGGATCTCTCACCATACCCATTAAAAAGGAATTTGACAACGTGATACGATATTGCCAAAGGTGTTCACCGCCTCTTTGCAGAGGATAATGAAGCCGCTGGATTGGTACGATAAGGACATACGTATAAATGGAAATTTCCTATCATGCCTTTGTATCGCGGATGACCTCGTCTTATTTTCGAAAAGCACTAGTGAAGTTGAGATGATGCTCAAGGAACTCAACTAAGCAGGAGCGAAGATCGGACTATGCATAAATTGCATGAATACCCAGTTCATGAAAAGCCAATGGTGCAGTGGGGAGCAACTCGGACTGGATGGTTATCCTAATACAAAGACCACCTTGTACGTCTACCTTGGGTGCTAATTGAGGATGGGAACAACTTGAAGAAAGAACTTGAGAGAATAAGGAAAGCAGCGTAAGACACATTCTGGCCTATCAAAGAACTCATCAACCAGATAACGGACCCAAACTACGCACTTACCATTTTCATTCAAAAGTCCTACCAGCGCTCTGCTATGCAGCCAAGACGTGGGCTGATACTTTAATCACGTTAAAACTACTGCGAACAGCTCCCTAAGCTCGCTTAAACGATGTATTTTAAGATTCACTCAACACTCAACACTCACAGCATTTAGCCGGTTTGTTTAGCTCAGATTTTGGGAACCCACCTCATCTTCGTGATCCAGAAGAATTTACATCGATAGCGAAACACAGATGAGCCGGTCACATGTAAGAAGATTACACGAGGGATGGACGAAAGGAACTGTAGAGTGGACTTTACGAGAATATACTCGTCCTCGAGGACGATTACATACACGTTGCGCGGACATGTTTGTTAGAAGATTTAATTAGCTCTACTCGTAGCTGCCATTATCTCACAGATCACGGTATGAAACTCGAGCCATCCGCCATGCACGAAATATTTCACCACCATGGACGACAATCGCGGGAAGAAGGAACGAATGGAATTGTGTTGTGTTTCGCAGAATATATAAGGTAGACCATCCAAGTATCCAAATAACTGAGTAGCATAAGTTTATTTATCAAAAGATGTCTAGAAGAGAGTGATCCGGGGGACTTTGTCGGAATTTCCGCCACCCAACACATTGTGCCGCTGGTTAGTTTCGAACCTTCTTTATCTATACCGTCTATTAAAACAGAGGATTGAAAAACATCTTACGGAAACTGCATGAGTTCATGTATAAACCTTAACTCTTGTATGATCACCTGTATCACCTGTCGTCCCGTTGATCGTCGAGTGACTCGAGCGGGTACCAGCAACTCTTCCATTTTTCCCTATCGCGTGCAAGAGTAGCCCAGTGGGTCCTCCTTGCTCTAGGAATTCGCTGAGCATCATATCTTTCTTCCATCGCTTTCGTGAAGAAATCGGACCAACGGGTCAGTGGTCTTCCTTTAGAGCGCTTGACGTCCCGAGGAATCCAGTCGGTAACGGCTCTCGTCCATCGGTTGTCGTTGAAGCGCATCACGTGTCCGGCCCACCTTATTTTCGATATCCTGGCGTGTAGAACGGCGTCTCTGATTTTCGATCGTTGACGTAGGTCGGAAGTTCGGATCCTTTGTCTCATTTGCGAAATACGAGATACTCCTAGCATCGACCTTTCGACTGCGCGTTCGATAACGGCAAGTGATCTTTCATCCTGCTTACGTAGCGACCAGGTTTCTGCTGCATACGTTAGGGCAGGGATAATTGTCGAGTCGAAAAGGTGGGCACGGAGTCGGATGTTCTTTGTCCTCTTCACTACATCTTCGATGCTCTTAAACGTTCCCCAAGCCGCTCGTTTCCTCCTGCTCAACTCTGGGGCTAGGTCGTTCATCATGTTGATTTCACGACCTAGATAGATG
The DNA here is from genome assembly GCA_019055375.1 of Parelaphostrongylus tenuis. Classification (NCBI taxonomy): domain Eukaryota; kingdom Metazoa; phylum Nematoda; class Chromadorea; order Rhabditida; family Metastrongylidae; genus Parelaphostrongylus; species Parelaphostrongylus tenuis. The sequence goes on along the minus strand of JAHQIW010007463.1, from coordinate 152,755 downwards.
TAACTGGAGCATTCGGAAATTGTCGTTCCGTTGAGCGTGAATGGGGCATTAGAAACCCATCCGTTCCTCATGAACATTGTTTTCGTTAGATTCAGTTGAAGACCGATCTTTCCACAGGCGTTATCGAAATCAGTCAACATTCGTTCCGCTTGGCTGATGTTTGGTGTTATGAGAACGTATATTCTGTCGTGAACTTTTAAGCTCACGAAGGATTTATGTACCGAGTAGGGACGCCCTGGTTATCAAGCCTCTATAACCGCTCTGTTTCCACTGATCTGTATGTATGTGGTGACAAATACATAGGCAAGGCGAGTAGATCTCTTTACATTGCATGAAGGAACATACCGGTGACCATTTCCGTATAAGTACTTAAATGGTGAGTTTTATCAATAGCCAGACATCTGGATCAATTTTCGCGTTAAATCTTCACAATATCAGGAAGTATTGACTGGAAAATTAGATATAGTAGGATAAAGTACGTCTATACTTTGAGGAAGAAAAAGTCGCCGAAACGTCAGCCATCAGTTTTCATATGACTGTTTCATAAACCCACTGTGGTTCTAGGAAAGGTTTTCCGACACATCATGACTTAAAGAAAGACTCATGCCGTCACGAGCTTTTCCTCCAGCATGGGTCCAGTGGCGATCCCTTGCCAGTCGTATCGATAAAGATAACACAGGAGACTGTGTCATTGATGAAGAGTATACCAAAAAGTGTAGATATATATCTGTTCCAAGGGATGTTTTTGACCACAAGGATTTGATTCAGTGCTTGCCGTGTGTGAAGGAAAAACGCACGTAGTCATGAGTATATTAATGTTAACAACTACGCAACAACGACCAGTTTTGCTTTTCTACGGAGTAAATGACACGTAAATTTTCATCGAATTCACCGTAACATCTATGATCAAAACTGCTGTTTTCAACCAGCTCCGCCCCCTTTCATCGTAATTACCCCCTCTGTAAATCAGTTTCATCTTGCGTTTCGAGAGAATTTTTACGCTTTTCTCATCTTGTTTATAATCTTTGTTCTTCTATACGTCCTCCCATGTTTCAATACATGCGCAGCTCTTGTATGAGAAGGAAAACACTCGTCTGCTATGCAGTCATTTAGTGTTAGCTGGTTGAATAAGTTGTACAAAAAATTATTACGATGTCCACCTTGTAGTTGATATCTCACTATTCCATGCAATACCGCAAAGCCATCATAGCGATTGAAAATAGGAGTATAACTAACTGCTGGTCAGAAATGATTCTGCACCTCGCATTCGGTGCCAGTTCGTTGATGCAGGATCAGTTCTGCGCCTTTACATTGGCCACATTCTTTGTGCTGCACCCCTTCTTCAACAGCGATTGTCTCTCGCCAAGAATGCGAAATTAAGTGAGAAATTATTTATAGAATTCCGTCTCATAGACGATACTCGCCATAGCATCTCCGAAATAAGCTATCGATTGATTGGAGTAAATCTAGAAAAATTTGTGTGCACCAAAATGAAACACCGTGAGGAGTATAACGCCTAAAAGTGTCATACCGACAACTTCAGTAACTTCAAATCAACACATATATGATTCAGTTATCGCATCAGTGTTGACGCGTTTGATTCGTTATACTGTGAACTTCTCTAGTATTCTTTATCCCCAAGAAACATCAGGACCCCCATGTAGACAAATAGTTGAGAAGTTGAATTTTGGATAGTGTCATGGCATCGACTTTTCACATCGCAATAAATATTCAATATAAATTTTTAAGAATGTTTAAGGTTTTACCCGAGGTTGGTACGCCAGGGCTATACAAACGCCTCACATTAAGTCCTGCATTGAGCAAGGAGGAAGGTGTATGTGGTGATGGCACAGTGTACAATGGCACTATATTATATTTATGTAGAATGTTTATTGCGAGGTTTGAAAAACAGTCGATGCTGTGGATCAGTTTTGTTCTATTAGTCAAGATCCATCGACTGAAAAGTGGTGATGAACCAGTGTCATTGTACACTATGCCATCACCACATACGCCTCCCTCCTTGCTACAATGCAGGGCTTAATGTTTAATGGGCTACTGACGAGAACGACGAGACCTCTGAAGCACGCTTGTATAACCCTGGCGTACCAACCTCGGGTAAGGCTTTAAACATCCTTGAAAATTAATGTTTGAAGACTTGACGAGTTCAAATGATATCTCAAATTTCAAGCAAAACACTTATTGTCCTTAATTTCGAATGCTTTCGAAAACCTGGTTTTTTGAATTTCTGTATATCAGAGGGGCTGATTTGATCGTTTGAGGCTTTGTTACGCCAGTGGCTTACGTACGTTTCGCGATCTCGAATAGAAGTTGGAAAAACGAGGCTTTGAAGAGTCGAAAGTGTTTTTTCTGTATCATAAATGACTACCATTTGCCATCAACTGTGTAAAACGCTCAGGCAGGATTTTACTTTGCCAGGACACTTTATTTGGGGCCTCCCTTTTCTTACTATGTAGGGTGGTTAGGAGAGCGTGCGACTCTGATGGACGAGCGAGAACGCCGAAACATACGTAAGACACTAACGTAGCAAAACCTCGAAAAGGGTTAAATCAGCCTTTTTGCATGATATTTTCTTTGGTACGGACCTTATACCAATCTGTCCAAAATCTGTTGTTGTGTTTTAGTGTATCTGTACTGAAAAATGATGAATGTCAAGTAATGTGGACCAGATGCTTCTCCGCTGCAGTATTTCTTTTGGCCTTTACGATATCCTCAGTAGTTAGGGCTAGACATACCATGATATTCTTTCTGTTGACTTGAAATTTCGCGAGTTAAACTTTTATCATACCTGAGCGGACATCTGAAACGGCCATTGCCGTTGAATACTGCTAACCATTCACTGGAATAAGAAGTTTCATCTGATAAGCATCATTAGTCTTTCAGAATCAGCACGTCGTTGATAGCGACTGCCTAGCAGCTGAAAGAGTTTCTCATTTACTATTCAATGATTATGTGAATATTATATGAATATGTGCCTATTTACTTAGCGCGATTTGGTTGTGGTTAATCACAAAACCTCAGATAACACAGTGCTCGGTTCAAGAAGAAATTCTGTAAGCAGGGCATTTAATGCCGATTTTAGAAGTTTCGAAAGTCGGCGTCTCCAGTCCAATTCACAAAAGTAGGACTGATCTTGAGACGTGGATAATCACCGTCTTTTGTTTTTTTCTCAATTTTGGTACCTCATATTATCACAACGAGGATTTTGAAGAATTCTTGAATGAATGCGCTTTTTTAGACCCTAATTCTGCTCAATTCATCTTCAACAGCAGGCTAGATGGAAATGCAATAGTAAGAGTGTTGAGATGTGAACGTAACTCAAAACCTGAGGTGGCTTTGAATCCTCGATCACCTTTTTCGGTGGCAAGTTTCACTGCACCATAGAGGGTATTACTTTGGCTTTCTCTCAGCCGTGTTTTAACCTAATCAAGGACTATCAAATTGCCCGTCAGGGATTGATCTAGGGAGCACAAATCAACGTGATATCCAGTCGAGTGGAAGCCTTGAAGCAAGGTTCCAAGTTAAATACGTATCTCAACTTTCTTATGCTTACATCCACCTCGTCCGGGGCACATGTGGCGCAGTGGTCAGACCTATCCTGTAACACACACGTAATTGCAGTTCGATCACTCGTCTTAAGCTCACCATGACTTTTGTTCTTTCGCGGTCAGCTAATTGCTACCAGACTTATTTAGAGGATAGAAACATATCTGATGCATCAGTTTATCGCTGCAAGTCTTTGCATAAAGTGGATATTCATACAAAAACCTCCATGATAATTATTGAACTATGGAACTATGGATTGATCAAGGTCGAACACTCAACTGTTTCATTTTCTGTTTATTTTGTTTGAGCCGTCTACGGTTGTCTTCACTCGCTGTTCAGTTCTTCAAAGGCAAAAGCAGACGGTAACAGAGTCAGCAAGGTAAAGGAAAGAGAGTAAGCTGATTCGATAAGTGACGATATTACGATTTGCTGAGGAGAAATGTACAGTAATGGTGGCATATGAGCGAAATGTAATTTGATGACTAACTACCCTTCGTTCTGATATCCTGAACTTACTTATACTGCAAACGTTTATTTAATATTGATGAATATCGTCGTCGACTTGAGAATCAAAGAAGTAAAGGAGATTCTGAGAATCTTATCCATGTGCTTAGTCACTACACTGCAATCTTTTTAAGTTCCAAGTTTCTCTGAAGAAACTTCTCGGTTTTATTATAAAAGTATTGGGTTCCAACTAAGATTGAGAACTTGATCCAAAAATCCAAAGATTTATTTTTTCAAGTAATCGAATTTATCAAATAACATTAATTGAAGTATTCTCTGTCTGCCCAGATGCAACTCTGCCAACGCTCCAGCAACATCAATTCTACGCTCATTAAACTCATTATTCTTTGATGCAAACCAATTAGTCAATTCTCGACTCAAATGATTGATGTCTCGCAACTTCTGCTTGTCCATTCAGTGCTCCAATTCTCTGAAGAGATGGAAATCGGACGGAAACAGATCAGGCGAATACGGCGGATGATACAAGCGCTCCAAACTCAAACCGGTCAACTTCTTCCTTGTTCTTTTGGCAGCGTATGGCTTTGCATTGTCGTGAAGCAAAATGAGGTGGCGACGGCGGTGACGTGGAATTGCTTTATTGCAACGATCCAGTTGCTGACAGTATCACTCAGCGTTGATGGTCTGATCGGCTTGCAACAAGTCTCAATAAATCCCACTTCGGTTTCAGAAAATGATCAACATTGCTTTTGGCACAAATCGATTTGGTCTCGGTGTTGGTGATCCTTTCTGACGTGGTGGCAGCCACTGATTTGGATGACGCTGGCTCTTGAAGAAGATCCAGTTCTTATTAATGGTGACAATTCGTTCACCCAGCCATGACGAAGAAGATGTGCTTACGCATTTTGCTTTCTCTTGTTCCTTTGAGCTTGTCTGAGACCGTGCGGAATCCAAGCGCCCTTGCGCCATTTCTTGCCTGCATCTTTCAAAATCTTCCGGATTTGCTCGTCTGAACATTGCAGATAATCGGAGCCGCATCGTTGGCGGATTTGATTCAGGCAGACGGAGAATACTTCACTCAACGTTATTTGATACCTTCAATTGCTTGCGAAAATAATTTCTGAATTTTTGGATCATGTTCGTAAACTTAGTTGGAGACTTAATAATTTTGAAGACTTTACTCATTCATCATCAATTTTCTTTTCCGTTGCTGCATATATAATTTTGCTGTTTTTCAAATCAAGCAGCACAATTTTTCTTTCCAAATACAGAAATATTCATTTAGTATTAATAAATTAATAATTTAAAAAGTATCACAGGAAAGAGATGCTTCATGTGGCTGTATCGAAATTCTAGCTATAGAAAGTAGTGGTCTTGAAAAGCAAAGTACTTATCTGTTTACGCTTTCAATGAGTTCCTTTAGTTAGAATACTACTTTGGGTACTGTCTAGTTAATAATTGTTCATAATTACTTCCTTTATTGGACTTGTTTCTAGATTGCTAACTTTATCACGATTTTTTCTTAACCTTCGCCAAACAGGTTAGTGAGAAGCTGCGTGTGTGTAGAATCTGCAATTATGCTTCTCAAGCAACTGCCCGATTCCAGCCATCCGAAGTCTCCATCGAAAAACTCGACTCTGTGGATGACCTCCATCGAGGTCATGTCATCGAAAATGGGTTAACGCGTATAAAACCACCGATTATTCCGCGAGACAAAAAAAGGTGAACTCGTTCACAATTTAAACATGATCTTGTTGTTTTTTGACGGTAAGCAAGTAAATCTTCCGTAGTTAGAGCACGTGTTACAGTTACACATTACAATCTTTTCGAAAACGCTTTGCTTCAGTCTTTCAATGGTATAATTTTGCTACTATATGCTACGTTTCACTCCGCGTTATTTTTATTTAACCCTTTGGGTCCACCACCAACACGCTGTGTGCGGCGAGACGAGGCAGGTGGCTTGTGCCTGTCATACCAAAAGGTTGATTTTATAGGACTCATCATTGCAATTTAGTGTAGGGATCCCAGCACTTTTGCATTCAGTTCGCTTCCTCGATTCGTCCTCTGCATAAGGTCTTCGAATATCTTACATGTTACTTCGGCTGCCCTGAGGATTTCTTCTGCTTAATGAATGTCGTAAAATGTTGATTGAGAAGATATTACTTGCAACTGCGGACATAACCGAGCTAAAGCAATTCCAGTTAAATATCTCACGGAATTTGATGAAGGAAAGCAAATTAACATCTGGCTTATCACCTTATCTCGTGAAATCCAAATCAATAACCACTACGTTACGCTGTCACCGTTTCACATATCATCCTGCCAAACGTAGCAAACATACTGATTTCATTGGTTCGGAAAAGTTTTCTTGTTCATGTTGAACGTATTGCGGTATTTCTCAATTTTTAAACCATATGTTATTTGCGGTCTACTTTTACAATCAGTTAGGAACAGCGGTCTTATACCGAGTCAAAAATTTAACTTCACACCTTTTATGTAAGCGGAAATACCGGTCTAATATTCCCGATCGTTATGGTAATTGAATGACCTGAAAATTTGATGACTTGGGACAGTCGTGGATTCGGCTGTCCTCTAAATCACTGAACAAGTGCGTATCCGTCAGTATGCCTGGTCCACTATTGCTAAGGAGGAAAATACACCATCACTAAATGTACTGCAGATAGAGTTTGAAGTGCGCTCGCTTCACCACCAGCTTAAAAAACGACTCCTGGCTTCTCTGAGCCTGGACACGCTGTCAGAATGACGAATAGCTAATTATATGCACTTTCAGCGTTTTCTGTGAGGCGGATTTGAGTGGCAAGAACATGAGACGTCAATGCTTCACAATTAGGATCGAGCGTATTGGCAACCAGCGTCGCGTCTTCTGCGTTGATTGCTTTCATCCTATCGTAGGGTCCACCAATTACGTACAAATCGGATTACCATATTGATTTGATTTTCTCTATTATTTGAAATGATTTTGTGCAAAACACTGTATCACTTCGAAACTGTCACAAAAGTATTAATGACAAAAACTTTAAAAAACGGTCTTGAAATTTGAAAGAGACCTAATTTTTTGCCTAAGTAGCATTATCACCAATATCAACTGATGAAATAATTTTCTGATGATTTAGACTACTAACGTGCAAAGACCACAAAAGCCGATTTTCCTTTAATCACGGCATGGCTAATCAGTTTTCATTACCTCATATAGGAAAAGCTGTACGAAGCATTTTTCGGTTAAGAGCTGTAACACTGGTGTCATCAACTGTCACATTAACTTTCAACTTATTGCTTTGAGCAAGTGGATATCAACTGCTTTATTTCTCTCCTGCAAAGAAGGAAGCTTCATTCTGGCAGTGAAAAGAAATACGAAAGCATTCTTTATGCTTCAATGCGTGCCCTGGATTTCTTGTTTTTAAATATATATATATATATACATGTCTGTGTAAAGTGAAATTCGATGGTATTGAATATATTGATGTATCGGTATATCTCTGTATAGAACAAGATTTGGTGGTCCTACTATCCATGCTTGAGACAAAATGTTCTAGTGGACGTAGTCTTAGTGGTAACTGATGAGAGAATATCGTAATTTTAGGGTTGTCGTCGGAGACTTCGGCTAGGTTATCGTCAGCTCCCATTTCAACAGAAGTATGTAGTTTTTTGTCACGTTACAACGACATATTTCTCGTATGTATGATTGATGGCCGTGACAATGGTGACTTGCACTCGTTTAGACGTTCTGTATTCATGGTTTTTCAAGAATTTTCTCAGTGCATGTGTTCTTTAATCAGGAAATTTCAATATAGAGTAGTTCCTGAGCCAAAAACGTTTTCTGATCTTTTTCTGTTGCAGGGCAATGCATGAATAAGTGACCCCTTTCCCTGGACAAGAACTTTTCTAAAGAGCGTTAGGAATAATCTAGGAGCGTAAATCTCTGGCTACTGCGCTACATGGCGGTTTTTCAAAAAGACCTTCTGTAACGATGTGGCAATCAAAGTAACGCTTTTTTTTTTCGCTTTCGCGCCTTCACTATTACTTCACTAAAAGCACGAAAAGCATATGAACCTGTAGAGGAAATCTTGCAGTTTCTGAGTCACATGTTTAATCTGGAGTTTATTTCAAAACAGAGAGAAAATCTCAAATTAAATAACAACAAATGCACTCCACATGTGAGTCGCTCAGCGCGACTGATTGGTCACGGAATGCCGTGCCGAATCCACGGCCAGCACACACCCAGCCTACAAACTAATCAATAAACAAATATGGGGCGTTTGTGAAGCTCGGTCTTATTACCTCTGCTACGCTGCAGTGAGGCTGTTTTTCCAGAAAATAAGCATAGCTTTGGAAGCGGCGAATCTTACGCTATCGAATGGTTACTTATAGACTAAGGAGAGCGTTCCGTCCTGTGGGAAATATGCGACTGTGGAACACAAATTTTAACTTACTGCTATAGCGCTAAAGAAAGGCTTTTCAAAAACTGGCCCCATGTAGCGCAGTAACCAGAGATTCAAGCTTTCAAGTGATTAGTAAGAGTGGAATGGAAAGTTTTTGTCCAGTAAAAGAGGTCTTTTCTACATTTGTCACCATAAATGGAATGGAACTCATTTTCGTGTCGATGCTTGGTGATGTTTTCTTAAGAGATAGCAGTTTATATGAAGATGAGATGTCCTCCAATGCTTCTGATGGGGTTATTGGCCTAGCCATTCCGGCATCTACGATACCGAGGAATTTGCATCAAATCCATCTGAATTAATAAAAACACTAGCTCGATAAAGCGATATGCTCGTACAAGTCATTCTTTATATGGTGGTATATCTTATATGGAAAAGTAATAATTGCTACTTGTTGTCGCTTCAACCATTACCGCATTGTTTTGTTCCACAGCGGGCGCCTCTAAAACTTCATTTCTCAAAACCTATGAAATGAGGTGTTTTATGAGCTTTTGCGAAATGTCATGTCATCTCACTCTCTCATATTCATACACGCTCTTCATTTGTATGCCGCCTTACAATCTTTATAACTCGTTCTCGAATGAATCTCGAAAATTTTCATTGTGATTGATCTGTGAATTTAAAAAAACACAGTCAATCAATAAATGACTAATTCCAATATGTCTAAGATTTCATCTGTGAACTTTTTTCAGCATCTTTGTTTTTCTTTGTAAGTAATTTATAAATAGAGATTTTTCAATCTTTGTTCAGACTTGGTATTACTCATTTACCTATGCATTCAGCTGCACCCTTGGTATCGTACAAGCGATTGAGCGCATTATTTGCTCTATAGAGTAGTTGTAATAGCTCACCGATCTGTTTAAGTCACTGTTTTTTTGCGTTCCGAGAAGTGTAACACCGATTTCACGCCTTGAAATGAAATGCTTAGCTTGAGGCGCAGTATCGAAACTACGATGGTGCGTATACTACAGATCAAACTAAATATTTCTTATTTCATGCGTCCCATGTATATGACTGCAAGTATTCGACAAAGTAGAATATTTTAACTCTCATTTAACTCGCATTCGGTCAATGTCAATTTCCGCATACTTCTAGTATGCGTTCACCCTAATTTCTCTGTAATTCTCTTGTTTTTCTCTGTGATAGAAAGCAATGCAAACTAGTCTTATCATTTCTCTCTGGATGCAGGAGTACTAGTCTCAGAGAAGGCGACAGTTTTTGGCTGTGATTTTTTGGAATTACCTGGGCGTGTCATCAAATCATCACCACCTTGATCTTGGTGTTATTCTAACTTCGCATATCATAGCTATGTTTGTCGCTACGAATGTCGTTTGAAGATAGCGCAGTTTTTCAGTAGACATCAATACCTAGATTGTTACTCTCTACCAAACCTCTCTACTCAGTCATATTTTCTGTTCCTAAATGTATTCACTATAACTAACCAACCAGAAATGCCTCCGGAAAATTCATCGTTTTAGAGATTTGAAAATTTTTCACTATTGGATAGTATCTTGTATCTTGTCAAAAAATTTCTATACTTCTCAAATCAGTGGCCGTTTATTTATTTAATATTTATGGTATACTAACATCTTGTCCTTTGACTTCTCCTCTAGTACACGATCTAATAATGTGATAATATGTTTTAAGCCTTTTATAAGGTCTGGTATGGCACCTATGAGGTACCAGACAGTCGCCTGTTTCTTCTTTCGAGGCTCCTCAATACTACGGTGTCAGATTATTATTGTTTTGACGTGGTCTATAAAAGCAGTCTAATGAAGAAGTGCACGTTCTCTGTTTTCTTTTGTATCTTTATGTCTATTTTTTTGCTAAAAAACGTAATCTCATTGTGTACTTTTCTTTGATGTTCTGCAAGCTACTGATTTTTCCTTATAGATCCCAAATGACCGACGGTCGCGGAAGGCCACCTAAGTTGCCACCGGACTCAGGTGTGTTTGCTTGTTTTTCCGTTTTTTTTTTCTTTTTTTGAATACGTTGTTCTAGTTTTCCAGTGTATAAACAGTCCACTACGAGAATACAACACTGTCTTGAGAGAAGTAATAGGGGGAAGACAAAAAATTGAGCAACTTTTCAAAAGTTCGACTTTCTATAAACCTCGGCATAATCAATTGATATATGAAAATGGAGAAAACTTATCTTGATTAGCTGACGCGAGGTTGGTAAAACAGTTGTAGAAATTCGGTTGACGTTTCGGCGACCCGCCTTCTTCGGAGCCTGGACGTATGTAGTATTAGTCTATTTGAATGATCGGACGGTCTTATTTATATGCTGCCTAGGTCACGTTAGAAGATCAAACGAAGAAAGGGCGCGAGATCTCGCGTGATGGTGACGCACTCGTCCTTCCGATTCATTTCGGGGTTTTGGGCGTTTATCCAAAATGCCTCAAGAGTCTTGCGCGTGGACGTTTTTGATTCCTGCGCCAGGATTGTGACAGTCACATCAAAATCCTTGTTGTTGTGTTTTTGTGCCCTATGTAAACCTAAAGGTTTGGTTTTATCTATTTTAGATTTACTGTCTAGATGTTCTTTTATGCGGCTGAAAAGTGGTCTTCCCGTTTCGCCTATATATTCTTCCCCGCATGTTTTACATGTTAGCAAATAAATTGTGCCCGATCTCATACAATCTCCCTCTTTTCCGTTGGGGCACATCATACAGTTGTTGGTGTTGCACAATCGATCATAGAGTCTATTGCGGATCAGCTGATGGCGTAGGGTGGGAGGTGGGGTTTCGATAATTACCACGGAATTTTCAAGACCGCATCTTTTTAGGCACCTTTTAACCGCGCTACTAATCTCGTTTGATATAAATGGTAATTTGAAGGGGACTCTATTCAGGTGCGGAGTATTGTTCTTTTGTGACCTAATTCCACTTTTTGAATATTCCCTAGTGGCAAATGTTTTGTAGCCGTTGGAAATGGCTATCTTTCGAAATCTCCGTTGGAATCAAAAACGTCCACGCGCAAGACTCTTGAGGCATTTTGGATAAACGCCCAAAACCCGAAATGAATCGGAAGGACGAGTGCGTCACCATCACGCGAGATCTCGCGCCCTTTCTTCGTTTGATCTTCTAACGTGACCTAGGCAGCATATAAATAAGACCGTCCGATCATTCAAATAGACTAATACTACAGAAATAATACTTTATTTAACATTCGAGCGCTTTTCGCTAAACAGCTTTTGCTTCAGATCTTAAGTAATACTTCAGTAGCATAAGTTTCGAGAATTTCATTGGTATACTTGGATTTTCAATAGGACTTCCTAATACGCTGGAGTAGGCAAAAGAAGACCCATTCAGCGCATATTCTTGCTTCGGTCTGTCTGTGAATGCGATTTCGCAAAATTTACACCAAACCACCGCGCTTTTACCGAATTACCGTAATCGTTAGCATGAATTTAGATAATTCTGAAGCTAAGTATGCAGGAACCCTTTTTATCGTCTTGTAATCCTAGGCTTTCCATTTTCATTTATATAGCGAGTAAACGCGCTAATAAGTTCAGGCCAAAGCAGCTTAAACCTGCGCTCGAAAAGCATATGCACCTCGTATATCTGTCATTCCTTCATGGTAGAGAAAAAAACTCCAAATTTAATAATATAAACACACGTCACATGTGAATCGCTCTGTGCGATGAATCAACCGCGCGATCGATACAACAACCATACCGGAGCAAGAATGCGCACTTTGTACGAAACTCAATCTCCTGTTGGCTGGTCACCTATCACCTGTCACCCGTCGTCCGTTGATCGTCGAGTGACTCGAGCGGGTACCAGCAACTCTTCCATTTTTCCCTATCGCGTGCAAGAGTAGCCCAGTGGGTCCTCCTTGCCTTAGGGATTCGCTGAGCATCATATCTTTCTTCTATCGCCTTCGTGAAGAAATCGGACCAACGGGTATGTGGTCTTCCTTTAAAGCGCTTGACGTCCCGAGGAATCCAGTCGGTTGGCTGGTATATCGTTGAAATTGCCGAGACTTAATTTATCGAATCATTATCGAAATAAAACCTAAGGAGAACTCTTTCCGGTGAACAATCTTTGGATTTGGAACACAATTCTATTTTTACTGTTACAGCGCTCTGAAAGGCCTATACCGAAAACTAAATACATCATTGATAATCTCCACATTCAAGCTATCGAATGACTCTGAATCAGTCCGCAAAGGAAAATAAGAAAGGCGTGTTTCTTAAAAGGTTGAGAATGGGTGCAGATAGGGGAAAAGTACCGAAAACTCAAAAAATGGAAGTCATTGAGAAATGAACTATTGGCAAAGAGGTCGTCGCAGCTCTGGGCTGCAGTTGTGGAATAAAATCGGTTTCTTCATCGTTATCTAAGACGAAAATGGTATTCGTACGAACAGCCGACTACGCTCTGCGTAAAGTTAGGCAATGAAGGACTAAGAGAATATCTCATAAACTCAGATTACCGTCGAAGGGAGATTATAGTGACTATTCAGTGGTCTATGAAAATTCTTTATTTTCACTAATTTTTGGCAGTGGTACGATGTTATGAAAATATGTCCGTCCATATTGTAGATTTCGAATAGCTGTCATCATAACTAGGTTTAATGTCGATGTGCATACTAGGCGAAACCGTCAAAGATTGGTTGCTGGCAGCTACTGTAAAGTTGTATCAAAGAAAAAACTGGTAGCAAGGCCGGCTTCGGTAGGGTAATAGTAGCACGCTTCCTCGGTAGAAGTGAAATGCAGGCTCAGTTCGTCTGAAGTTGAATGTTTTACATACCACTCAGTACACTTGTTTCGTATAATAAGTAGTCATCAATCTTTTGAAGACCATGTAGAACGTTTCGTCCCACACCTCGTGACGTTAAAATTTCCTCAACTACTGTAATCGAAGATGTAGTGAAGAGGACAAAGAACATCCCGACTCTGTGCCCACCTTTCGACTCGACGATTATTACCTTACGTGTGCAGCAGAAACTTGGTCGCTACGTAAGAAGGATGAAAGATCACTTGGCGTAATCGAATGCGCAGTCGAAAGGTTGATGCTAGGAGTATCCCGTACCTCGTAGATGAGAGAAAGGATCCGAAGTTCCGACCTACGTCAACGATCGAAAATCAGAGACGCCATTCTACACGCCAGGATATCGAAAATAAGGTGGGCCGGACACGTGATGCGCTCCAACGACAACCGATGAACGAGACCCGTTACCGACTGGATTCTTCGGGACATCAACCGCTCTACAGGACGACTACCTACCCTTTGGTCCGATTTCTTCACGAAAGCTATAGAAGGAAGATATGATGCTCAGCGAATCCCTAGAGCGCGGAGGACCCACTGGGCCACTCTTGCAAGTGACAGCGAAAAATTGAAGCGTTGCTTGTACTCGCTCGAGTCACTCGACGACCAACGGGACGATAGGTGATACAGGTGATACTGTAATGGCGGTGCCGTGCGCCCGTGAGAAAGGCGACGCAGTTCAAACGAGGAAACTACATCGCTAAATGATAACGATAATGATAATGACTATGAAAGTGATAATGATTATGCTTTCGATAATGCTAATGATTACGAAAGTGGTAGTAGTTGTCACTGTTTTGAGCTGTTTGTGAGGTCTGATAAGGGCAGTTATTTCAGTGCTCAACATTGCAGTGATCAAGAGTCAAGTTTATAGCTGGTAAATGAGTCATGCTTTCATTCGCTAATGATTGTGATAATGGCAATGGTAGTTATAGTGATAATAGTGATAATGATGAAATTGATAGTGATGATAATGATAATGATGATAGTGATGGTGATGGTAAAGATAGTGATAATGACAATGACAGTGATAGTGTTGATGATAACGATGGTTGTGATAATGATAATAATAATAGTGATAATGATAGTGGTGAAATGACAAAAATTGCAGCAGTGAAATTATTCATAGATCAGATCGATCAAAAAATCCCATTGTACTGCAATATGCAGAATCATTTTTGACAAACAAGCTTTGTTTTGTGATTGTTTTCGCATAACCTTGTCGGGCGTACTCTCCTCTGTTTTTGTTCTCACTCTCAATTTCTCAGGATCTCAAGCAGCTACTGCTCGTGGCAACGGAGGCGCAGGAAGCACAACATTCCGGCCCAGAGACGCAGATGTCTCGCCCCTCGAGTGCCACGTAAGCGATGGCGCGACGCCGCTTGCTTATCAACGGTGGTCGTCAAAGGGTTAAGTGATATTGCCTGCTAGAACTCCTTCATTTTCGATGAAGTCACTAAAGCAGAAGAATCAGAATTGCCAGGGAGTCGGTATGTTGCATAACAAAAAAATACGATGTCGACAGCTGACCTCGATTAGTTGAAAGGGAGTTAACTTAATTCCAAACAATAAGCGCTATCTCGTTCAGAGCAGTATTTTGAAGCTGACTTGTCGAACCACTTAGTTCGTTTTTTTTTATTCAGTCTGTCATCCGTGGTTAATGCTGTCTTGAATATGTAACTTATTTCGCGAGAACACGAACGGTGCTATGGAATTTGTAAAGAAGTTTGCCAACGCCTTCCTCTAATTCAAAAGTGCGAAGTTCTACCCGGATTAAACTTCACGCTTAAAAACTGCGTTGGTTGTCCAAGTATTGTGATTTGATGAGATTAAACTCAAAGGAGGTTATAGTTTCGTTGAAGTTTCCATTCGAAGACTCCCATTCCACACTTGGCAACGAAGATATTTCTCGAGGAAATAACATGATGGTTATAAATGTCAAAGTGTTCCAGAATTAGAAGTGATCCTATTGAGATAGCGCTGACGAAATCATTGATATAAAAGTATTCATGAACTTCTAGTCAAGTTCCTAAGACAAAGCATTTTATCACGTCGTCGCTCAGGATATTATTGAATTTTGCATTGAAATGTTGAAAATTTACCATTCAGTCCTCCACGTTTTTTTTTGTATTTCAATCAAGCTCCATTTTTTTATTTCCTTTAAGAAGCTCGTCGCTAGTGTTAGGACGGATATTCTCCTTTGTCAAACTCCAGCAGTCCTCCTCATTGAATTATGTTAAGTAGCCGATTTTAGTCACTTTGATACAGCAAGAATTTGGAATACTCTTATTTTACGCTAAGGTAGTGTAACAAATGAAGGATCCTTCCGTTGAACATCAGTGTGTTCTATTGAATCGGGAGGAATTGTCATGTGAAATGTTACGATTTGAAAAAAAAAACGGAGCGGTTCAGACGGAAGTTTGAAAGGTCCCTAGTATACCGTTCAATTTTACAGATTCAAGGTCAGATCGACCGACATGGACTGTGACACGGAGAGAAAGGACGGAACTGTCTCCATTACGGTTGGTTGGCTTTAGCTTTTTCTTAGCACCAATGAATTAGAGTTTCTGCATGCATAGAAAAAGTGAGTACAGCAATGCGCACCAGTGAAGATTTATCACCGAAGTCATATGTAACTGCGAAAACTTGGACGGAACTAGTAAAATCTCTCTTAATGCATCCACGCCGGCACCAGGCCTGCTTGGTCTAATTGGCTTCCACTGTCTTATAAACCGCGAACTCTGCCTCACTTTTGGTATGATGCGATTTTCTTCCCGGTGTTTTTTTTTTAGATGAGGAAGATGCCACAAATAAATTATTCCGCCCTCACTGAGGCATTCTTTGGATGAAAATCTGAAACTCCTCTCCTAGCTTCTTAGACTTGTTGGTGGGAAATGAAGTTTCTGTTAAAAGTTGCAGCTCGATAGCAAAAACTTTACTACGTTATGTTACGGCCAGTGAAAACTAGCTGAAGTACTGTGTAGCATTGTTAATTGAACACAAGAGCTTTCCAAATAGGCGTAAAATTTGCATCATTCAATGCTTTCCATAAATTGAATTTTCCGTTCTTGTATACCCTATTACTGCTGTAGAGAAGAATTTCCAATCTCTTCTGGCATCATAGTGTTTTTTGCAAATAATTCAATTTTTATTTCTATTTCATTGAATAACCATGATCGCGGGCTCGTTCTCGTTGATCAATGGTAAGAAGAAGTTAAGGAAGAAATCCATCACGAGCATTTTTTGAGTTGGGTTTTATGATTGAAAGGCTAACAAAAAAAAAAGACAGATTTCCACCATTTGCGACATGTCAGCCTCGTTTCGAAGCAATCAATAGCTAACGATAATTACTAAAGTAGAATACTCCTACTCAGTGCACACTGATTATTGATGCTCTTTGATAATTCAAATTCTCAGATGAAGTCTATCAGAGTTATTGATCGTAAACCGTTCTATTTCTCATCCAAAGCAAAGTTGAATTCATCTACTGGCAGTTATGTGAATGAGAAGAAAAAAGAGGAAAAGTGACTGCTATAGCAGAAAAATTTGAGAACGGTCCCATCTGTAAGTCAAGCGTTACTAAAGAAGGGTCTTTGTGCTAGCTTAACTAATGCATGCGCGTAAAAAGTGAAAAAAAATTTTAAATAAGATGTAGAATGTCCTCAGTGTTCGAATTGCTTAGCGTAAAGGGAACGAGTTTTCACAAAGTGCTTTGTGGCACGCACGTGGTCAGTAGTTCGATCCCGCACTCATGACTCATCACGTCTCAATTCCCATAAGAGTCGGTGACTTCGTATCAGACTTGTGTGGAAGTAACGCAGCGGTGACTTTATACTTTCGTAAGTCACCGTAAGTCTATGTTAAGAGCATAAATGCATTCATTCACCTCAAACGACACTGGATGAAGACTAATGTATGGCGCATCCCTCAGGGATTGCTCAACGTGGAGAGCTTTTTTGTCCTCTAATTAGAAGATTGTAGAGTAGGAAAAAAGGGTTCTTTTCGATTAGGAAGGACAAATGAAAAACCGACCTCATTCGTTGGAGTGGAACTTTTCACAGGAGTGTTAGCAACTATTTGAAAGAGGAGACTTAAAGTTACAGCTCCACGTCGCCGTTTTCCAAAACGCCTTTATAACGCTGTAACATCCAGATCAGAAGTTATGTTTCACACTCGCCTCTCGCCTTCATTTTTATCACGCGTATAATTCGTTTGGAGCCGAAATGCATATCAATGTGTAAGAAATTTTCTTACTGTCTTGGTCAATCGTTTCATCTGGAATTTTTTCAAAGCGGAGAAAAAATTCCCAATTAAATAACAATATACCAATCGTCCCTTCTCGCCCCGCCCCTGCCCAGCCCCCGCCTTGTCAAATAGTCGGCAAATAACGTTGCCATAAATGTAAAACTCGACCTTATTTTCCCTGCTACATCGTATTTCCAGAAAATAAACACGTAGTTAGAATCAGGAAACATTACGCTATTAGATGATCACTAATAGTCTAAATGAAGAGCTCTGTCCGGCGAGGTTTAGAGCACAAATCAAAAGACCAGAGGAGATCGAAAGGTCAAGAGAGCTTTTCAAAAGGCAAACACATTCCTGAGTTTCTCTGGAGCTTGTGCTATAGTTTGAGTATTAGCATTCTAACGGAGGATTTTTGTTCAGCGTAATTCATGCGAGATAAGAGAAAAACACGTGGTTTTATGAACGTGATAATATTTTGATGTTACAGTGTTATAAAGGGGTAATTTGAAAAGCGGGCGACGTGGGGTTGTAACCTTAAGTCCCAGCTTGCGAGTGTTTACTAACACTCCTGTGAAAAGTTCCACTCCAACGAATGAGGTCGGTTTTTCATTTGTCCTCTCCTAATCGGAAATAAATAGCTCGAATTTAGGTCAGGTTGAATTGAGGGACTACAAATTCTGGTATAAATGTAAAAGAAAAATGGTTCTTCACCTGAGTACTGTCATGAAATGCGCTATTGTGGATTCATGCAGCTGTTGACTTTCAGCCATAAAAATATATGTGATGACTTGGAGATGATAAAAGGAGATGGAGAACACTGTCATCCATATGCTTCTATAGAAAGTGCCATCCCAATGGAAACGATTTTAATCTTATGCGTTCATGTTTTCTCCCACAAAAAGCAGTTTGGAGTGCTAAGTTCATAAATTTGTTTTTGATGACCAAGCACGATGGTTTCATTATTGATATAATCTACATTCCACAAACTTCTTATCTCTTTAGAACAATCTTCGCATGCTAGCTAACGTCCCGTGGATCTAGGTATTTTCAAAATCCGGGAGGAGCACGTAGCTTATCCAGCAGAGCAAAAAGTAAGGCATGGGTTGCGTTGATGTAATAAACAGCACGTCCGGCCTAAATGGTTTAGTAGCGAATTCGAAGCTCCTAACGTTCCGAGTTATGCTCATATCTCTGCGTTCTTGTGGTTGTATTGCGCATTTCAATCCTGAGTATGTTTCTTTTGTTAGGATTATAAGAAAAATAGCTAATTAGATTCTGTGTCAATGTGAACCATTTCCGATATTGACGAAATCAGAGCTCGACTATAACATAAGTCATTGTACAGTGGGTTTTTTTTCTGTTAGACGGAAACAAATGAAGAAACGATTCTTTTCACTAGAGGAGAACCTTTCATAACAGTGTTAGGATTCTTTTAGAGACTAAGACTTAAATCTCGGGCTACCGCGCTACTTTCTCGTTTTTGAAAAAAACATTTTTATTTACACACACAAACACATATTTCTTGCAGAACAGAACTCCTTCCTCAAAATATAAGTAGTCATTCGATATCGTAACTTCGACAGTTCCAACGCTATGCTTATTTTCTGAAAGGACTGTTTCTCTGCACTGTAGAAGGAAAAATAAAACTGAGTTTCACATAAGCGACGCATTTGCTTCTCGATTGGGAAGTGTGCTGGCCGTGGATGTTAGCGCATTTGATAAAATGCGTAGGAGCAATTCACTTGTGGAGTGCAGTCTTTGTTATTGATTATAGGAATTTTTTCTGCTCTAAAAGATTCCCAATCAAAACGTATGATTCTGATACTACAAGATTTCCTATACACGTTCATATGATTTTCGTACTCCCAGCAAAATGATTGAAAAACGTGTGACGGGTGTGGAACATAATTTTATTTTGAATGCTACAGCGCTATAAAAAGGTTTTTTTTTCAAAAAACGAGCACGTAGTGCAGTAGGCCGAGATTCAAAGTTTTGACTGATTAAAAACAATCTTATGAAAACTTCTTGTTTATCAAGACGGGTCGTTTCTTCATCTGTTTTAGTCTGATAGAAAAGGACCGTACAGTGAATATTGTATTAACAACTTTGTGCTAGCTTACCAAGAACACATAAATTTGCTGGTCAATGCAGAAATAATAAAGAAGTCGGTTATTATACTTTTTTTCCTATTGTTTCACTTATTTGTTACTTATTTGAAAAGGAATTCAGTTACTGAGTGTTATGTCCTTGAGGTCAACTTCTCCATTTCAATCTCGAACAGTAACTACCACAGAGCGAGTACAAATTCTGCAAATGCCGATCAATCTGACCGATGAACAGATGGCACCAGCTCGACTTCTCACGCTTACACCCAGTGGTAACACGACTCAATCCATATCGTCTACTGTAACCACCATGCCAGTAAGTTTTGTAGTTTCATTGAAAACTCCCCAGTGTTATTCTCAATCAAATAATGAGTTCAAATTCCAAAAAACTTGATTTTGACCTATGATGATTAACTTAAGAACTGTTAAAATTGTAACAAAACTCATAGCAAAAATCAATAACGAGCTCAAACAAATTGAAATGCGTGACACGAAAAAAGAAGTAATTTCATAGAACAAATGTGAAGCCTTGGTTTGATGAAGAGAAAAGAAAGAAAAAGTCTCACCTGGTTAGATAATCATTTTATTTTTGAGCCAGGCATGTAATCTGCTATAGGGTAAGCTTCTAGGGCCCGATACAATGTTTTGACCTGACAGTCTCATGAGTCGAGCGGTACCCTTCGTTTTTGCCAACCATCTTGGGGTGCTCCAGCTCCCTATACTAAGAGTAGACGACGACGACGCCGAATTGGCAGTGTTGTACACACGACTGCTCTTGGCTGGTATCGTTAATATATCATACTTTTCGTTCCGAGTGTTTTCTTAAGACCAGTTTATGTTCGTCGTCGCCTACTCTCATTGTAGGGGACTGGAGTCCCCCATATGATTGGTAAAAGACGAAGGGTACCGCCCGACTAATGAGACTGTCAAGGGCGAAACACGTGTATCAGGCTCTATAAGGTTACCCTATAACAAACCATATGCGTGGCTTAAAAAAAAGGATTATTGGCATATTGAAATTTGAGCGTGGTCTCATCTGGCCATTTTTTTAAGCGAATTCGAGTGTATTGAATTCTGAAATTTTGACCGTGTCGTGAAGATTGGACGCTACATGTTACAATACATTCAAATCAGCCCTGTTGCACCCTTTACAGGAAAACGCATCCGTAGGAATTCCAAACTGCGCGCAAAGTAAGGTTGGAATTCACACCGTAACTAGATCTGGAGTTATGAAATTCACATAAAATCGAGAACTAAGAGATAAATATCCAGTTTTCCTGCAAAAGAAGTAGCTAATCTCTGATCTGTTTTCACGTCATTCTCCATGTTTGGGAGTAAAGCATTTACTCTGTCATCATTTTCAATAATGGTTACCATAATGCAGATACTTTTCATGTTTCGTTTTTTACTTAACTTCAAACTCTACAATAACAAAGTCGACGTTTTTCATTATACGAGATGATAGTTACACTAGATATGTTGGTAAAAGACAGCTGCTTTCGGATATTTGGGTGGCTAAATCCCTGCATGAACGCTTTCTGAATCTTAAGAGCTCAAGCTCGCTTTCGATCCGTTTAGTTCTTTTATGATGCTTGGCCATGACAACGGATTCTTCCGTGCCTAACGATGTTTGCGTCACTTTCC
This sequence comes from Parelaphostrongylus tenuis, assembly GCA_019055375.1. NCBI lineage: Eukaryota > Metazoa > Nematoda > Chromadorea > Rhabditida > Metastrongylidae > Parelaphostrongylus > Parelaphostrongylus tenuis. The sequence goes on along the minus strand of JAHQIW010007463.1, from coordinate 131,508 downwards.
TGATTTACAAATCTTTTTCTATTGAAAATATGGTTGGTTTAGGTGGACAGCAAACATTTTGAGCCTTCTTTATTCGTCTATCTATCTATCTATCTATCTTCCTCTCTCTCCCTCTGTCCCTCTCTCGCTCTCTAACGCACACTCTTGTAGTCTTTTGAAAGTCCCCTCCACATTACTTTTATTTATCTGTCGTTAGCTTCTCTCATTACTTGACAAAGCCGTCTAAATGCACCTTCATTACCCGTCCGCCTAAAAGTTGAAACGGCTAGATTTTTTTCATTCATGGGTGTGAAGCGCAGCTTTCTATGTGGCGCATGTCTCAAAAGATGCCATTTCTGAGCGCGTTAGATTGAGTGTATAGTGTGTTGATTTACTTGCAGTGACAACTCATCTGTCAGCTTCATATTAGAGCATTGAAAAGACTGTTGAGTCAAGCATGAGTGACTTCTCCAAGAGTTTCCAATAAGCTCTCCGTTTTCTACAAACTTTCTCCAATAATTTCATATATTCATTGAACACCCTTATTAGATATAGGATATGCTGTCTGTGGCCAAATACGTTCGTCGCGGTCTATTCTTTGTCATACCATGTGCTTTCAATGGCCTACAACTTTTAATAGAAATTCAGCAATGCGTAAGTTCTCATAATCAGTAACCGCCTTCATTATTCGTTTCAATTTATAGTGAACAGTTATGTAATGCTAAGACTCTTTCAGACCTTTTCCTAATAAGAGGTCGTGCCGTATTTCCGGGGTGTATCTGCGAACAGACTGTTAATTTTCTCATGCAAACGATATTTGCTAGCATGTCTACAAGTAGGCATAGAATGGCATTAAGTACTGCATCGTTAAACATCCTTTCATGTTCGAAAAAGTTAGGACTAGAATATTCCGCAAAACTTTATGAAGTTATCGGCGATTTCAATGTCTGTCGAAACCAGCAAACATTCTTGTTATTTTGAGATTATCTGTATTGAAAATGGGATAATTTTGACACTACCAAACGTATGTCTCCTTTAAGCCTTAAATCAGCATACCTGAGATGTGCAAATCCTTTCTGCAGTGGAAAAAGTTCTCTTCATCTGCAAAAACAAAATTGTGATGATTTTGTGGCAATCATGGCAAATAATTCTTTGCTTTTTTGTTTCAAGGCTCATATATCAAATGAAAGTCGATGAAGAAACAAGATTTTGTCTAGAAGTACACAATGGTGTTTTCTAATGCATGTTCATCTTGCAGCTACCGCTCCTACATTGGAAGGCTTAAAGAACTAAATCGTCTCTAGCCTTTTTGATAATTATTAAACAGATATATTTAAAATGTGAAAAGGTACTACATAAAGGATACATTGAAGATTGTTACTATATGGCAAGGTCCCTTCCTCGAATTTCCACGGATCTCAATTCCCAGAACACTTTAGTAAATCTTGAACAGCGATCTCTAATGTCGGGGTATGTTGTATACCGGAACACAGCTTTCGCTGCCTTGGCTGTGAAGTCCTACGGATGCCACACTGACCACTCCAAAAGGTTTTTTGCAGCTCAGCCTCCTTCCATTTCGACTTTCGTTCTAAAAACTCAGTCGGTTTCCTTGGCGTTCTAGAAAAACTTTAGTGCTTCAGAACTTATCCTATATATTCTCTATGAAAATCCATGAGCTCTCTCATGAACTAAACGTTGTAGTGGGATTAAGATCTTCTGACTAGTTATTCATAAGCTGATGTCGGTAGATTTTGCTGCTGGTAATATGGTACCTTGCACTGTAAAGATTTTTTTGTTATTAATTGCGTCAGGTGTGTTTCAAGACTTAGCCTCCTACAAAACCTGTTTTGCAGAAGCGAGGAAAATACTTGAATTTTTGGTTTGAAAACTCTTACGCGATCAGCGCATCGTCTATGCCCTTCGGCAACAACATCGCCAATTTTTGGTTAGCGTTGTTCTGACTTGTCGGTTACCTGAAAAAATGATTATACATTACAATCTTTTCGTACATCGTTTGTCAACCTTCGTGAAAGAGGTCGTAATTTGACGGTGAATCTTGAGCCTTTGATGAGGTCTGATACGAGTACTTATACAGTGGGAGACACGTGTGACGGCTTTCATGCCTCGTCAGTTGCACGGTTCCTTTTCTTTCAGTCAGTTCCTCGGGATCTACTTCTTACATAGAAAAATCGACGACGAACTTTTCGCGCTCAACGTACAGTGAAATAATCACCGTGATGCCCCTCCAGAATGTTTAGTTGCCGAATGCATGTGTATGGTGTTACGTGGGCGTATATGACAGTCAATGTAATTGATTACTTTGAGACCTTGCTCATGAACAATGCCTATATATCATGAGCCTTTTTTGAGGTCTGTTATGCATTCTCAGATTATATTGTTGATGACGAAGGTCTCAAAATAGTCGACAGCATTGATTGTTACCTATGCCCACGTAATAATGATAATAATTCTTCTTCAATAGAAGCTGTACCGTACCGAATTTTACAAAAGACGTTTATATGATTATCTTCCTCCGCGAGATCGTAGATATTAACAACGCTTTTATTAGCTGCAGGCCGATCAGGAGTTATTATTGATCCTTATTTGACGAGAACATTCAAGGTCGAGACTAGTTAAATAGGGTAATAAGATCTAAAATGGAAAAACAGCAGGTGTGAGCACCGTTGAATCTAAATGATCTATCTTGTTAGTGAAAAATTTTCTTCTAAATGATTCTGAAAGTCTTTGTGATAAGTTGAATCTATCCAGCAACAAAGAGCACAATTAGGCACATCAACAGATGGAGTTGGAAGAAACTTGTTATTAATTTTATAGAGAAAAATTGAAATTAAGAATTAAAATTTCTAGTGGAGAGATGGGAAGCCAAGACGGCTTGCTGAAACCAAGTGTGAAGTGAATTTTTTCAGGGTGAAAGTATTCCTTTGGTTAGCTGTGTTACAGCTACCGGTGTACCACTTCTACAAGGTATGCTAACATGCCCTGAAGCAAGGCATACGACCACAATCATCACAACAACAACCACTACTTATCGGATGGTGGAGGTCAGCGACAGCGATTCGCTTTCAGATGACTTTGAAGTGTTAGATGAGAATACACTCACAGTGGACGTTTCACTTCTCACGCCTGGAACGTCTTCACCTCAGTCTCCTCAATACATGATTGTAGAAAAAAAAGAGTCTGAGGAGCAGTTGTCACCAACCACACGATCGAGGATGGACATCGATCTTCAATTCCCACTCATGGGCATCGAAAAGACAACAGAGTTGCACGAGAAGCCAATAATGGAGGTTGTATCGGTATATCATTCAGGGTTCTCAGATTCACCGAATAACCAGGGCGCAGGAAATAAATCTGAGGACCCAACGTGGACAGACATCTGCGAAGAAAATCAAACCAAGTACACAAGAAAGGAAGAAGGTGAGCAAAATATCAAAAGCAGTAATGATCTCAAAACAATAAGCACATCGTCTGAAGACGACGATATTGAACTCATTGACATCGCTCAAATGACTTCAAATGAGAACTCCACTGATGAAGTCAATAACGAAAGAGATATACAAACACCCTCACCAAAAGAAAGCCAACCGCATCATTTTGATAGCAAGAACGAATGGTTTTATGAGGTAATAAACGGGAATATGCGAGATGTATGCACAGAAGATTCGATTATTATCGATTATCCTGTGGACGAGATGTACGAAAGACCACATGCAATTATGCACCAAGAATATGATATCCAGCAAGAACAACTCACAGACCATGTCAGCTTATACGACACTGGACGATTAAGTGAACCAGCATCGAAACTAGATGAGACCCATCTCGATTTTCCTGATGAAGCGGAAACACTAGGTGACAAAATCACGGGTATTTTCAAGAAGGGTGGAGATCATCTTGACTATCCTAT
>JAHQIW010007463.1:0-127501 GCA_019055375.1 Parelaphostrongylus tenuis | reverse complement strand
GTATCGGAGTTGTACGAGGGTCCGCTCGATAGCACTCAACGAGTTCATGACATCGAAGGAGAGCCACTCACACACCATGTCAGTGTATATCATAGTGGACGATCCGATGAACCAGCGCCGAAACCAGACGATGCCCACCTCGATCTTGCTGATACCGCAAAGACATTCGGTGATAAAATCACAGGATTATTCAAGAGACGTCCAACAATTTCAGACTATCCGTCATCAGAGCCTTATTATGGTCCTTTGGCCGATACTCGAAGACGTGACGATATCGAGTCACGACCACTACAAGAAACAGTTACTGTGTATCATAGTGGCCGATCAGATATTCCACAGGAAAAAGCGGTAATTGTAGTAGAACGGGTGGAAGGAGTAGCTGTTCCGAAAGATATGTACTACGAATATCCAACAACAGCATCATATGAAGGACCTCTCGACAGTACTCAACGAGTTGATGACATCCATGGAGAGCCACTCACACACCATGTCACTGTATATCACAGTGGACGATCCGATGAACCAACGTCGAAACCAGACGAGACCCATCTCGATCTTGCTGATGCAGCGAAGACACTAGGTGACAAAATCACGGGTCTATTCAAGAAGGGTGAAGCTCATCTTGACTATCCTGTATCGGAGTTGTACGAGGGTCCGCTCGATAGCACTCAACGAGTTCATGACATCGAAGGAGAGCCACTCACACACCATGTCAGTGTATATCATAGTGGACGATCCGATGAACCAGCGCCGAAACCAGACGATGCACACCTCGATCTTGCTGATACCGCAAAGACATTCGGTGATAAAATCACAGGATTATTCAAGAGACGTCCAACAATTTCAGACTATCCGTCATCAGAGCCTTATTATGGTCCTTTGGCCGATACTCGAAGACGTGACGATATCGAGTCACGACCACTACAAGAAACAGTTACTGTGTATCATAGTGGCCGATCAGATATTCCACAGGAAAAAGCGGTAATTGTAGTAGAACGGGTGGAAGGAGTAGCTGTTCCGAAAGATATGTACTACGAATATCCAACAACAGCATCATATGAAGGACCTCTCGACAGTACTCAACGAGTTGATGACATCCATGGAGAGCCACTCACACACCATGTCACTGTATATCACAGTGGACGATCCGATGAACCAACGTCGAAACCAGACGAGACCCATCTCGATCTTGCTGATGCAGCGAAGACACTAGGCGACAAAATCACGGGTCTATTCAAGAAGGGTGAAGCTCATCTTGACTATCCTGTATCGGAGTTGTACGAGGGTCCGCTCGATAGCACTCAACGAGTTCATGACATCGAAGGAGAGCCACTCACACACCATGTCAGTGTATATCATAGTGGACGATCCGATGAACCAGCGCCGAAACCAGACGATGCCCACCTCGATCTTGCTGATACCGCAAAGACATTCGGTGATAAAATCACAGGATTATTCAAGAGACGTCCAACAATTTCAGACTATCCGTCATCAGAGCCTTATTATGGTCCTTTGGCCGATACTCGAAGACGTGACGATATCGAGTCACGACCACTACAAGAAACAGTTACTGTGTATCATAGTGGCCGATCAGATATTCCACAGGAAAAAGCGGTAATTGTAGTAGAACGGGTGGAAGGAGTAGCTGTTCCGAAAGATATGTACTACGAATATCCAACAACAGCATCATATGAAGGACCTCTCGACAGTACTCAACGAGTTGATGACATCCATGGAGAGCCACTCACACACCATGTCACTGTATATCACAGTGGACGATCCGATGAACCAACGTCGAAACCAGACGAGACCCATCTCGATCTTGCTGATGCAGCGAAGACACTAGGCGACAAAATCACGGGTCTATTCAAGAAGGGTGAAGCTCATCTTGACTATCCTGTATCGGAGTTGTACGAGGGTCCGCTCGATAGCACTCAACGAGTTCATGACATCGAAGGAGAGCCACTCACACACCATGTCAGTGTATATCATAGTGGACGATCCGATGAACCAGCGCCGAAACCAGACGATGCCCACCTCGATCTTGCTGATACCGCAAAGACATTCGGTGATAAAATCACAGGATTATTCAAGAGACGTCCAACAATTTCAGACTATCCGTCATCAGAGCCTTATTATGGTCCTTTGGCCGATACTCGAAGACGTGACGATATCGAGTCACGACCACTACAAGAAACAGTTACTGTGTATCATAGTGGCCGATCAGATATTCCACAGGAAAAAGCGGTAATTGTAGTAGAACGGGTGGAAGGAGTAGCTGTTCCGAAAGATATGTACTACGAATATCCAACAACAGCATCATATGAAGGACCTCTCGACAGTACTCAACGAGTTGATGACATCCATGGAGAGCCACTCACACACCATGTCACTGTATATCACAGTGGACGATCCGATGAACCAACGTCGAAACCAGACGAGACCCATCTCGATCTTGCTGATGCAGCGAAGACACTAGGCGACAAAATCACGGGTCTATTCAAGAAGGGTGAAGCTCATCTTGACTATCCTGTATCGGAGTTGTACGAGGGTCCGCTCGATAGCACTCAACGAGTTCATGACATCGAAGGAGAGCCACTCACACACCATGTCAGTGTATATCATAGTGGACGATCCGATGAACCAGCGCCGAAACCAGACGATGCCCACCTCGATCTTGCTGATACCGCAAAGACATTCGGTGATAAAATCACAGGATTATTCAAGAGACGTCCAACAATTTCAGACTATCCGTCATCAGAGCCTTATTATGGTCCTTTGGCCGATACTCGAAGACGTGACGATATCGAGTCACGACCACTACAAGAAACAGTTACTGTGTATCATAGTGGCCGATCAGATATTCCACAGGAAAAAGCGGTAATTGTAGTAGAACGGGTGGAAGGAGTAGCTGTTCCGAAAGATATGTACTACGAATATCCAACAACAGCATCATATGAAGGACCTCTCGACAGTACTCAACGAGTTGATGACATCCATGGAGAGCCACTCACACACCATGTCACTGTATATCACAGTGGACGATCCGATGAACCAACGTCGAAACCAGACGAGACCCATCTCGATCTTGCTGATGCAGCGAAGACACTAGGCGACAAAATCACGGGTCTATTCAAGAAGGGTGAAGCTCATCTTGACTATCCTGTATCGGAGTTGTACGAGGGTCCGCTCGATAGCACTCAACGAGTTCATGACATCGAAGGAGAGCCACTCACACACCATGTCAGTGTATATCATAGTGGACGATCCGATGAACCAGCGCCGAAACCAGACGATGCCCACCTCGATCTTGCTGATACCGCAAAGACATTCGGTGATAAAATCACAGGATTATTCAAGAGACGTCCAACAATTTCAGACTATCCGTCATCAGAGCCTTATTATGGTCCTTTGGCCGATACTCGAAGACGTGACGATATCGAGTCACGACCACTACAAGAAACAGTTACTGTGTATCATAGTGGCCGATCAGATATTCCACAGGAAAAAGCGGTAATTGTAGTAGAACGGGTGGAAGGAGTAGCTGTTCCGAAAGATATGTACTACGAATATCCAACAACAGCATCATATGAAGGACCTCTCGACAGTACTCAACGAGTTGATGACATCCATGGAGAGCCACTCACACACCATGTCACTGTATATCACAGTGGACGATCCGATGAACCAACGTCGAAACCAGACGAGACCCATCTCGATCTTGCTGATGCAGCGAAGACACTAGGCGACAAAATCACGGGTCTATTCAAGAAGGGTGAAGCTCATCTTGACTATCCTGTATCGGAGTTGTACGAGGGTCCGCTCGATAGCACTCAACGAGTTCATGACATCGAAGGAGAGCCACTCACACACCATGTCAGTGTATATCATAGTGGACGATCCGATGAACCAGCGCCGAAACCAGACGATGCCCACCTCGATCTTGCTGATACCGCAAAGACATTCGGTGATAAAATCACAGGATTATTCAAGAGACGTCCAACAATTTCAGACTATCCGTCATCAGAGCCTTATTATGGTCCTTTGGCCGATACTCGAAGACGTGACGATATCGAGTCACGACCACTACAAGAAACAGTTACTGTGTATCATAGTGGCCGATCAGATATTCCACAGGAAAAAGCGGTAATTGTAGTAGAACGGGTGGAAGGAGTAGCTGTTCCGAAAGATATGTACTACGAATATCCAACAACAGCATCATATGAAGGACCTCTCGACAGTACTCAACGAGTTGATGACATCCATGGAGAGCCACTCACACACCATGTCACTGTATATCACAGTGGACGATCCGATGAACCAACGTCGAAACCAGACGAGACCCATCTCGATCTTGCTGATGCAGCGAAGACACTAGGCGACAAAATCACGGGTCTATTCAAGAAGGGTGAAGCTCATCTTGACTATCCTGTATCGGAGTTGTACGAGGGTCCGCTCGATAGCACTCAACGAGTTCATGACATCGAAGGAGAGCCACTCACACACCATGTCAGTGTATATCATAGTGGACGATCCGATGAACCAGCGCCGAAACCAGACGATGCCCACCTCGATCTTGCTGATACCGCAAAGACATTCGGTGATAAAATCACAGGATTATTCAAGAGACGTCCAACAATTTCAGACTATCCGTCATCAGAGCCTTATTATGGTCCTTTGGCCGATACTCGAAGACGTGACGATATCGAGTCACGACCACTACAAGAAACAGTTACTGTGTATCATAGTGGCCGATCAGATATTCCACAGGAAAAAGCGGTAATTGTAGTAGAACGGGTGGAAGGAGTAGCTGTTCCGAAAGATATGTACTACGAATATCCAACAACAGCATCATATGAAGGACCTCTCGACAGTACTCAACGAGTTGATGACATCCATGGAGAGCCACTCACACACCATGTCACTGTATATCACAGTGGACGATCCGATGAACCAACGTCGAAACCAGACGAGACCCATCTCGATCTTGCTGATGCAGCGAAGACACTAGGCGACAAAATCACGGGTCTATTCAAGAAGGGTGAAGCTCATCTTGACTATCCTGTATCGGAGTTGTACGAGGGTCCGCTCGATAGCACTCAACGAGTTCATGACATCGAAGGAGAGCCACTCACACACCATGTCAGTGTATATCATAGTGGACGATCCGATGAACCAGCGCCGAAACCAGACGATGCCCACCTCGATCTTGCTGATACCGCAAAGACATTCGGTGATAAAATCACAGGATTATTCAAGAGACGTCCAACAATTTCAGACTATCCGTCATCAGAGCCTTATTATGGTCCTTTGGCCGATACTCGAAGACGTGACGATATCGAGTCACGACCACTACAAGAAACAGTTACTGTGTATCATAGTGGCCGATCAGATATTCCACAGGAAAAAGCGGTAATTGTAGTAGAACGGGTGGAAGGAGTAGCTGTTCCGAAAGATATGTACTACGAATATCCAACAACAGCATCATATGAAGGACCTCTCGACAGTACTCAACGAGTTGATGACATCCATGGAGAGCCACTCACACACCATGTCACTGTATATCACAGTGGACGATCCGATGAACCAACGTCGAAACCAGACGAGACCCATCTCGATCTTGCTGATGCAGCGAAGACACTAGGCGACAAAATCACGGGTCTATTCAAGAAGGGTGAAGCTCATCTTGACTATCCTGTATCGGAGTTGTACGAGGGTCCGCTCGATAGCACTCAACGAGTTCATGACATCGAAGGAGAGCCACTCACACACCATGTCAGTGTATATCATAGTGGACGATCCGATGAACCAGCGCCGAAACCAGACGATGCCCACCTCGATCTTGCTGATACCGCAAAGACATTCGGTGATAAAATCACAGGATTATTCAAGAGACGTCCAACAATTTCAGACTATCCGTCATCAGAGCCTTATTATGGTCCTTTGGCCGATACTCGAAGACGTGACGATATCGAGTCACGACCACTACAAGAAACAGTTACTGTGTATCATAGTGGCCGATCAGATATTCCACAGGAAAAAGCGGTAATTGTAGTAGAACGGGTGGAAGGAGTAGCTGTTCCGAAAGATATGTACTACGAATATCCAACAACAGCATCATATGAAGGACCTCTCGACAGTACTCAACGAGTTGATGACATCCATGGAGAGCCACTCACACACCATGTCACTGTATATCACAGTGGACGATCCGATGAACCAACGTCGAAACCAGACGAGACCCATCTCGATCTTGCTGATGCAGCGAAGACACTAGGCGACAAAATCACGGGTCTATTCAAGAAGGGTGAAGCTCATCTTGACTATCCTGTATCGGAGTTGTACGAGGGTCCGCTCGATAGCACTCAACGAGTTCATGACATCGAAGGAGAGCCACTCACACACCATGTCAGTGTATATCATAGTGGACGATCCGATGAACCAGCGCCGAAACCAGACGATGCCCACCTCGATCTTGCTGATACCGCAAAGACATTCGGTGATAAAATCACAGGATTATTCAAGAGACGTCCAACAATTTCAGACTATCCGTCATCAGAGCCTTATTATGGTCCTTTGGCCGATACTCGAAGACGTGACGATATCGAGTCACGACCACTACAAGAAACAGTTACTGTGTATCATAGTGGCCGATCAGATATTCCACAGGAAAAAGCGGTAATTGTAGTAGAACGGGTGGAAGGAGTAGCTGTTCCGAAAGATATGTACTACGAATATCCAACAACAGCATCATATGAAGGACCTCTCGACAGTACTCAACGAGTTGATGACATCCATGGAGAGCCACTCACACACCATGTCACTGTATATCACAGTGGACGATCCGATGAACCAACGTCGAAACCAGACGAGACCCATCTCGATCTTGCTGATGCAGCGAAGACACTAGGCGACAAAATCACGGGTCTATTCAAGAAGGGTGAAGCTCATCTTGACTATCCTGTATCGGAGTTGTACGAGGGTCCGCTCGATAGCACTCAACGAGTTCATGACATCGAAGGAGAGCCACTCACACACCATGTCAGTGTATATCATAGTGGACGATCCGATGAACCAGCGCCGAAACCAGACGATGCCCACCTCGATCTTGCTGATACCGCAAAGACATTCGGTGATAAAATCACAGGATTATTCAAGAGACGTCCAACAATTTCAGACTATCCGTCATCAGAGCCTTATTATGGTCCTTTGGCCGATACTCGAAGACGTGACGATATCGAGTCACGACCACTACAAGAAACAGTTACTGTGTATCATAGTGGCCGATCAGATATTCCACAGGAAAAAGCGGTAATTGTAGTAGAACGGGTGGAAGGAGTAGCTGTTCCGAAAGATATGTACTACGAATATCCAACAACAGCATCATATGAAGGACCTCTCGACAGTACTCAACGAGTTGATGACATCCATGGAGAGCCACTCACACACCATGTCACTGTATATCACAGTGGACGATCCGATGAACCAACGTCGAAACCAGACGAGACCCATCTCGATCTTGCTGATGCAGCGAAGACACTAGGCGACAAAATCACGGGTCTATTCAAGAAGGGTGAAGCTCATCTTGACTATCCTGTATCGGAGTTGTACGAGGGTCCGCTCGATAGCACTCAACGAGTTCATGACATCGAAGGAGAGCCACTCACACACCATGTCAGTGTATATCATAGTGGACGATCCGATGAACCAGCGCCGAAACCAGACGATGCCCACCTCGATCTTGCTGATACCGCAAAGACATTCGGTGATAAAATCACAGGATTATTCAAGAGACGTCCAACAATTTCAGACTATCCGTCATCAGAGCCTTATTATGGTCCTTTGGCCGATACTCGAAGACGTGACGATATCGAGTCACGACCACTACAAGAAACAGTTACTGTGTATCATAGTGGCCGATCAGATATTCCACAGGAAAAAGCGGTAATTGTAGTAGAACGGGTGGAAGGAGTAGCTGTTCCGAAAGATATGTACTACGAATATCCAACAACAGCATCATATGAAGGACCTCTCGACAGTACTCAACGAGTTGATGACATCCATGGAGAGCCACTCACACACCATGTCACTGTATATCACAGTGGACGATCCGATGAACCAACGTCGAAACCAGACGAGACCCATCTCGATCTTGCTGATGCAGCGAAGACACTAGGCGACAAAATCACGGGTCTATTCAAGAAGGGTGAAGCTCATCTTGACTATCCTGTATCGGAGTTGTACGAGGGTCCGCTCGATAGCACTCAACGAGTTCATGACATCGAAGGAGAGCCACTCACACACCATGTCAGTGTATATCATAGTGGACGATCCGATGAACCAGCGCCGAAACCAGACGATGCCCACCTCGATCTTGCTGATACCGCAAAGACATTCGGTGATAAAATCACAGGATTATTCAAGAGACGTCCAACAATTTCAGACTATCCGTCATCAGAGCCTTATTATGGTCCTTTGGCCGATACTCGAAGACGTGACGATATCGAGTCACGACCACTACAAGAAACAGTTACTGTGTATCATAGTGGCCGATCAGATATTCCACAGGAAAAAGCGGTAATTGTAGTAGAACGGGTGGAAGGAGTAGCTGTTCCGAAAGATATGTACTACGAATATCCAACAACAGCATCATATGAAGGACCTCTCGACAGTACTCAACGAGTTGATGACATCCATGGAGAGCCACTCACACACCATGTCACTGTATATCACAGTGGACGATCCGATGAACCAACGTCGAAACCAGACGAGACCCATCTCGATCTTGCTGATGCAGCGAAGACACTAGGCGACAAAATCACGGGTCTATTCAAGAAGGGTGAAGCTCATCTTGACTATCCTGTATCGGAGTTGTACGAGGGTCCGCTCGATAGCACTCAACGAGTTCATGACATCGAAGGAGAGCCACTCACACACCATGTCAGTGTATATCATAGTGGACGATCCGATGAACCAGCGCCGAAACCAGACGATGCCCACCTCGATCTTGCTGATACCGCAAAGACATTCGGTGATAAAATCACAGGATTATTCAAGAGACGTCCAACAATTTCAGACTATCCGTCATCAGAGCCTTATTATGGTCCTTTGGCCGATACTCGAAGACGTGACGATATCGAGTCACGACCACTACAAGAAACAGTTACTGTGTATCATAGTGGCCGATCAGATATTCCACAGGAAAAAGCGGTAATTGTAGTAGAACGGGTGGAAGGAGTAGCTGTTCCGAAAGATATGTACTACGAATATCCAACAACAGCATCATATGAAGGACCTCTCGACAGTACTCAACGAGTTGATGACATCCATGGAGAGCCACTCACACACCATGTCACTGTATATCACAGTGGACGATCCGATGAACCAACGTCGAAACCAGACGAGACCCATCTCGATCTTGCTGATGCAGCGAAGACACTAGGCGACAAAATCACGGGTCTATTCAAGAAGGGTGAAGCTCATCTTGACTATCCTGTATCGGAGTTGTACGAGGGTCCGCTCGATAGCACTCAACGAGTTCATGACATCGAAGGAGAGCCACTCACACACCATGTCAGTGTATATCATAGTGGACGATCCGATGAACCAGCGCCGAAACCAGACGATGCCCACCTCGATCTTGCTGATACCGCAAAGACATTCGGTGATAAAATCACAGGATTATTCAAGAGACGTCCAACAATTTCAGACTATCCGTCATCAGAGCCTTATTATGGTCCTTTGGCCGATACTCGAAGACGTGACGATATCGAGTCACGACCACTACAAGAAACAGTTACTGTGTATCATAGTGGCCGATCAGATATTCCACAGGAAAAAAGCGGTAATTGTAGTAGAACGGGTGGAAGGAGTAGCTGTTCCGAAAGATATGTACTACGAATATCCAACAACAGCATCATATGAAGGACCTCTCGACAGTACTCAACGAGTTGATGACATCCATGGAGAGCCACTCACACACCATGTCACTGTATATCACAGTGGACGATCCGATGAACCAACGTCGAAACCAGACGAGACCCATCTCGATCTTGCTGATGCAGCGAAGACACTAGGCGACAAAATCACGGGTCTATTCAAGAAGGGTGAAGCTCATCTTGACTATCCTGTATCGGAGTTGTACGAGGGTCCGCTCGATAGCACTCAACGAGTTCATGACATCGAAGGAGAGCCACTCACACACCATGTCAGTGTATATCATAGTGGACGATCCGATGAACCAGCGCCGAAACCAGACGATGCCCACCTCGATCTTGCTGATACCGCAAAGACATTCGGTGATAAAATCACAGGATTATTCAAGAGACGTCCAACAATTTCAGACTATCCGTCATCAGAGCCTTATTATGGTCCTTTGGCCGATACTCGAAGACGTGACGATATCGAGTCACGACCACTACAAGAAACAGTTACTGTGTATCATAGTGGCCGATCAGATATTCCACAGGAAAAAAGCGGTAATTGTAGTAGAACGGGTGGAAGGAGTAGCTGTTCCGAAAGATATGTACTACGAATATCCAACAACAGCATCATATGAAGGACCTCTCGACAGTACTCAACGAGTTGATGACATCCATGGAGAGCCACTCACACACCATGTCACTGTATATCACAGTGGACGATCCGATGAACCAACGTCGAAACCAGACGAGACCCATCTCGATCTTGCTGATGCAGCGAAGACACTAGGCGACAAAATCACGGGTCTATTCAAGAAGGGTGAAGCTCATCTTGACTATCCTGTATCGGAGTTGTACGAGGGTCCGCTCGATAGCACTCAACGAGTTCATGACATCGAAGGAGAGCCACTCACACACCATGTCAGTGTATATCATAGTGGACGATCCGATGAACCAGCGCCGAAACCAGACGATGCCCACCTCGATCTTGCTGATACCGCAAAGACATTCGGTGATAAAATCACAGGATTATTCAAGAGACGTCCAACAATTTCAGACTATCCGTCATCAGAGCCTTATTATGGTCCTTTGGCCGATACTCGAAGACGTGACGATATCGAGTCACGACCACTACAAGAAACAGTTACTGTGTATCATAGTGGCCGATCAGATATTCCACAGGAAAAAGCGGTAATTGTAGTAGAACGGGTGGAAGGAGTAGCTGTTCCGAAAGATATGTACTACGAATATCCAACAACAGCATCATATGAAGGACCTCTCGACAGTACTCAACGAGTTGATGACATCCATGGAGAGCCACTCACACACCATGTCACTGTATATCACAGTGGACGATCCGATGAACCAACGTCGAAACCAGACGAGACCCATCTCGATCTTGCTGATGCAGCGAAGACACTAGGCGACAAAATCACGGGTCTATTCAAGAAGGGTGAAGCTCATCTTGACTATCCTGTATCGGAGTTGTACGAGGGTCCGCTCGATAGCACTCAACGAGTTCATGACATCGAAGGAGAGCCACTCACACACCATGTCAGTGTATATCATAGTGGACGATCCGATGAACCAGCGCCGAAACCAGACGATGCCCACCTCGATCTTGCTGATACCGCAAAGACATTCGGTGATAAAATCACAGGATTATTCAAGAGACGTCCAACAATTTCAGACTATCCGTCATCAGAGCCTTATTATGGTCCTTTGGCCGATACTCGAAGACGTGACGATATCGAGTCACGACCACTACAAGAAACAGTTACTGTGTATCATAGTGGCCGATCAGATATTCCACAGGAAAAAGCGGTAATTGTAGTAGAACGGGTGGAAGGAGTAGCTGTTCCGAAAGATATGTACTACGAATATCCAACAACAGCATCATATGAAGGACCTCTCGACAGTACTCAACGAGTTGATGACATCCATGGAGAGCCACTCACACACCATGTCACTGTATATCACAGTGGACGATCCGATGAACCAACGTCGAAACCAGACGAGACCCATCTCGATCTTGCTGATGCAGCGAAGACACTAGGCGACAAAATCACGGGTCTATTCAAGAAGGGTGAAGCTCATCTTGACTATCCTGTATCGGAGTTGTACGAGGGTCCGCTCGATAGCACTCAACGAGTTCATGACATCGAAGGAGAGCCACTCACACACCATGTCAGTGTATATCATAGTGGACGATCCGATGAACCAGCGCCGAAACCAGACGATGCCCACCTCGATCTTGCTGATACCGCAAAGACATTCGGTGATAAAATCACAGGATTATTCAAGAGACGTCCAACAATTTCAGACTATCCGTCATCAGAGCCTTATTATGGTCCTTTGGCCGATACTCGAAGACGTGACGATATCGAGTCACGACCACTACAAGAAACAGTTACTGTGTATCATAGTGGCCGATCAGATATTCCACAGGAAAAAGCGGTAATTGTAGTAGAACGGGTGGAAGGAGTAGCTGTTCCGAAAGATATGTACTACGAATATCCAACAACAGCATCATATGAAGGACCTCTCGACAGTACTCAACGAGTTGATGACATCCATGGAGAGCCACTCACACACCATGTCACTGTATATCACAGTGGACGATCCGATGAACCAACGTCGAAACCAGACGAGACCCATCTCGATCTTGCTGATGCAGCGAAGACACTAGGCGACAAAATCACGGGTCTATTCAAGAAGGGTGAAGCTCATCTTGACTATCCTGTATCGGAGTTGTACGAGGGTCCGCTCGATAGCACTCAACGAGTTCATGACATCGAAGGAGAGCCACTCACACACCATGTCAGTGTATATCATAGTGGACGATCCGATGAACCAGCGCCGAAACCAGACGATGCCCACCTCGATCTTGCTGATACCGCAAAGACATTCGGTGATAAAATCACAGGATTATTCAAGAGACGTCCAACAATTTCAGACTATCCGTCATCAGAGCCTTATTATGGTCCTTTGGCCGATACTCGAAGACGTGACGATATCGAGTCACGACCACTACAAGAAACAGTTACTGTGTATCATAGTGGCCGATCAGATATTCCACAGGAAAAAGCGGTAATTGTAGTAGAACGGGTGGAAGGAGTAGCTGTTCCGAAAGATATGTACTACGAATATCCAACAACAGCATCATATGAAGGACCTCTCGACAGTACTCAACGAGTTGATGACATCCATGGAGAGCCACTCACACACCATGTCACTGTATATCACAGTGGACGATCCGATGAACCAACGTCGAAACCAGACGAGACCCATCTCGATCTTGCTGATGCAGCGAAGACACTAGGCGACAAAATCACGGGTCTATTCAAGAAGGGTGAAGCTCATCTTGACTATCCTGTATCGGAGTTGTACGAGGGTCCGCTCGATAGCACTCAACGAGTTCATGACATCGAAGGAGAGCCACTCACACACCATGTCAGTGTATATCATAGTGGACGATCCGATGAACCAGCGCCGAAACCAGACGATGCCCACCTCGATCTTGCTGATACCGCAAAGACATTCGGTGATAAAATCACAGGATTATTCAAGAGACGTCCAACAATTTCAGACTATCCGTCATCAGAGCCTTATTATGGTCCTTTGGCCGATACTCGAAGACGTGACGATATCGAGTCACGACCACTACAAGAAACAGTTACTGTGTATCATAGTGGCCGATCAGATATTCCACAGGAAAAAGCGGTAATTGTAGTAGAACGGGTGGAAGGAGTAGCTGTTCCGAAAGATATGTACTACGAATATCCAACAACAGCATCATATGAAGGACCTCTCGACAGTACTCAACGAGTTGATGACATCCATGGAGAGCCACTCACACACCATGTCACTGTATATCACAGTGGACGATCCGATGAACCAACGTCGAAACCAGACGAGACCCATCTCGATCTTGCTGATGCAGCGAAGACACTAGGCGACAAAATCACGGGTCTATTCAAGAAGGGTGAAGCTCATCTTGACTATCCTGTATCGGAGTTGTACGAGGGTCCGCTCGATAGCACTCAACGAGTTCATGACATCGAAGGAGAGCCACTCACACACCATGTCAGTGTATATCATAGTGGACGATCCGATGAACCAGCGCCGAAACCAGACGATGCCCACCTCGATCTTGCTGATACCGCAAAGACATTCGGTGATAAAATCACAGGATTATTCAAGAGACGTCCAACAATTTCAGACTATCCGTCATCAGAGCCTTATTATGGTCCTTTGGCCGATACTCGAAGACGTGACGATATCGAGTCACGACCACTACAAGAAACAGTTACTGTGTATCATAGTGGCCGATCAGATATTCCACAGGAAAAAGCGGTAATTGTAGTAGAACGGGTGGAAGGAGTAGCTGTTCCGAAAGATATGTACTACGAATATCCAACAACAGCATCATATGAAGGACCTCTCGACAGTACTCAACGAGTTGATGACATCCATGGAGAGCCACTCACACACCATGTCACTGTATATCACAGTGGACGATCCGATGAACCAACGTCGAAACCAGACGAGACCCATCTCGATCTTGCTGATGCAGCGAAGACACTAGGCGACAAAATCACGGGTCTATTCAAGAAGGGTGAAGCTCATCTTGACTATCCTGTATCGGAGTTGTACGAGGGTCCGCTCGATAGCACTCAACGAGTTCATGACATCGAAGGAGAGCCACTCACACACCATGTCAGTGTATATCATAGTGGACGATCCGATGAACCAGCGCCGAAACCAGACGATGCCCACCTCGATCTTGCTGATACCGCAAAGACATTCGGTGATAAAATCACAGGATTATTCAAGAGACGTCCAACAATTTCAGACTATCCGTCATCAGAGCCTTATTATGGTCCTTTGGCCGATACTCGAAGACGTGACGATATCGAGTCACGACCACTACAAGAAACAGTTACTGTGTATCATAGTGGCCGATCAGATATTCCACAGGAAAAAGCGGTAATTGTAGTAGAACGGGTGGAAGGAGTAGCTGTTCCGAAAGATATGTACTACGAATATCCAACAACAGCATCATATGAAGGACCTCTCGACAGTACTCAACGAGTTGATGACATCCATGGAGAGCCACTCACACACCATGTCACTGTATATCACAGTGGACGATCCGATGAACCAACGTCGAAACCAGACGAGACCCATCTCGATCTTGCTGATGCAGCGAAGACACTAGGCGACAAAATCACGGGTCTATTCAAGAAGGGTGAAGCTCATCTTGACTATCCTGTATCGGAGTTGTACGAGGGTCCGCTCGATAGCACTCAACGAGTTCATGACATCGAAGGAGAGCCACTCACACACCATGTCAGTGTATATCATAGTGGACGATCCGATGAACCAGCGCCGAAACCAGACGATGCCCACCTCGATCTTGCTGATACCGCAAAGACATTCGGTGATAAAATCACAGGATTATTCAAGAGACGTCCAACAATTTCAGACTATCCGTCATCAGAGCCTTATTATGGTCCTTTGGCCGATACTCGAAGACGTGACGATATCGAGTCACGACCACTACAAGAAACAGTTACTGTGTATCATAGTGGCCGATCAGATATTCCACAGGAAAAAGCGGTAATTGTAGTAGAACGGGTGGAAGGAGTAGCTGTTCCGAAAGATATGTACTACGAATATCCAACAACAGCATCATATGAAGGACCTCTCGACAGTACTCAACGAGTTGATGACATCCATGGAGAGCCACTCACACACCATGTCACTGTATATCACAGTGGACGATCCGATGAACCAACGTCGAAACCAGACGAGACCCATCTCGATCTTGCTGATGCAGCGAAGACACTAGGCGACAAAATCACGGGTCTATTCAAGAAGGGTGAAGCTCATCTTGACTATCCTGTATCGGAGTTGTACGAGGGTCCGCTCGATAGCACTCAACGAGTTCATGACATCGAAGGAGAGCCACTCACACACCATGTCAGTGTATATCATAGTGGACGATCCGATGAACCAGCGCCGAAACCAGACGATGCCCACCTCGATCTTGCTGATACCGCAAAGACATTCGGTGATAAAATCACAGGATTATTCAAGAGACGTCCAACAATTTCAGACTATCCGTCATCAGAGCCTTATTATGGTCCTTTGGCCGATACTCGAAGACGTGACGATATCGAGTCACGACCACTACAAGAAACAGTTACTGTGTATCATAGTGGCCGATCAGATATTCCACAGGAAAAAGCGGTAATTGTAGTAGAACGGGTGGAAGGAGTAGCTGTTCCGAAAGATATGTACTACGAATATCCAACAACAGCATCATATGAAGGACCTCTCGACAGTACTCAACGAGTTGATGACATCCATGGAGAGCCACTCACACACCATGTCACTGTATATCACAGTGGACGATCCGATGAACCAACGTCGAAACCAGACGAGACCCATCTCGATCTTGCTGATGCAGCGAAGACACTAGGCGACAAAATCACGGGTCTATTCAAGAAGGGTGAAGCTCATCTTGACTATCCTGTATCGGAGTTGTACGAGGGTCCGCTCGATAGCACTCAACGAGTTCATGACATCGAAGGAGAGCCACTCACACACCATGTCAGTGTATATCATAGTGGACGATCCGATGAACCAGCGCCGAAACCAGACGATGCCCACCTCGATCTTGCTGATACCGCAAAGACATTCGGTGATAAAATCACAGGATTATTCAAGAGACGTCCAACAATTTCAGACTATCCGTCATCAGAGCCTTATTATGGTCCTTTGGCCGATACTCGAAGACGTGACGATATCGAGTCACGACCACTACAAGAAACAGTTACTGTGTATCATAGTGGCCGATCAGATATTCCACAGGAAAAAAGCGGTAATTGTAGTAGAACGGGTGGAAGGAGTAGCTGTTCCGAAAGATATGTACTACGAATATCCAACAACAGCATCATATGAAGGACCTCTCGACAGTACTCAACGAGTTGATGACATCCATGGAGAGCCACTCACACACCATGTCACTGTATATCACAGTGGACGATCCGATGAACCAACGTCGAAACCAGACGAGACCCATCTCGATCTTGCTGATGCAGCGAAGACACTAGGCGACAAAATCACGGGTCTATTCAAGAAGGGTGAAGCTCATCTTGACTATCCTGTATCGGAGTTGTACGAGGGTCCGCTCGATAGCACTCAACGAGTTCATGACATCGAAGGAGAGCCACTCACACACCATGTCAGTGTATATCATAGTGGACGATCCGATGAACCAGCGCCGAAACCAGACGATGCCCACCTCGATCTTGCTGATACCGCAAAGACATTCGGTGATAAAATCACAGGATTATTCAAGAGACGTCCAACAATTTCAGGACTATCCGTCATCAGAGCCTTATTATGGTCCTTTGGCCGATACTCGAAGACGTGACGATATCGAGTCACGACCACTACAAGAAACAGTTACTGTGTATCATAGTGGCCGATCAGATATTCCACAGGAAAAAGCGGTAATTGTAGTAGAACGGGTGGAAGGAGTAGCTGTTCCGAAAGATATGTACTACGAATATCCAACAACAGCATCATATGAAGGACCTCTCGACAGTACTCAACGAGTTGATGACATCCATGGAGAGCCACTCACACACCATGTCACTGTATATCACAGTGGACGATCCGATGAACCAACGTCGAAACCAGACGAGACCCATCTCGATCTTGCTGATGCAGCGAAGACACTAGGCGACAAAATCACGGGTCTATTCAAGAAGGGTGAAGCTCATCTTGACTATCCTGTATCGGAGTTGTACGAGGGTCCGCTCGATAGCACTCAACGAGTTCATGACATCGAAGGAGAGCCACTCACACACCATGTCAGTGTTTACCACAGTGGATTGGCATATGAACCTGCAGCGAAATCTGATGAGGTCTCTAGTGAAGTGGTAATTGCTGCTGACGCGAAAAGTATAACTCCTGCTTTGAGAAGGGGTCCATCTAGCCTTGATTATCCTGTGTCAGAAGTATATAAGGGTGCACTGGAAAATATGCATCGTACACAGGAAATTGATGCTGTGCCTCTTACTCATCATGTGAGAGTTTTCCATGAAGATGCTCATGACTTATACAGCTATACAAATATGCGTGCTATTAGAAAGCGATCATTACCTTCGCGAGAGGATGTAGATGGTAGTGATATGAGCTCCGTTGAAGAACGTAAAAAAGTCGATCTTGATGTGTATTTATCTGTGAAATCCCATGAAGAACCGAAACTACAGAACCACCTTTATAAGAAAAATGGACAGTCGGATGAGGAGCGACTTGTATTTTTAAGTGCCGACAATCTGGAACGGGACCAAATGCCGGTAGGATTTTCCGTGTCTATAAATGCGCGGCAGCCAGATGACCGTATAAGTACTGAGCAGTTCTCTTCTCCTCTGAGAGAATTGTCATCAGACAAACGGTACTTGCGCGATCACTCTGTGAAAAGCGAACGTGCTCAAAGACATCGCCTTTCACCACACACATGGACAAACTGTTCGAGAACGCACGAAGGTCACCTATGTGAGAAAAGTTCGATTAGAGCGATCACTTAGCCCTAGAACTCAAACGCGCTCCAGTTTCATCAGAAGAGTTCCATATAAGGCGAATGGTGACTTTTCAAATAGTGCCTATTCGTGCAGATCAACGAATTTTGATGAGCGAGTTATGGTACATCACCCAATCTATCCACCGAATGAGGTGCTCTACCGCAGTGCTACGCAAAATGGTGACTCCCACGATGGGCGTTACCGATCATACAGCCCAGTTCGTGAAGTGGCTGCGTTTGATCGTACCGAGTGGGTCGATCGCCATCCGAGTTACATACCACCAAACAGAAGATCGGAGGAAATCTTTACCGTTGGCACACCATTTATTATGGGCCAAGTGGAACACGACGGTAAAGGATGCGCTTATCTTCGATATCAAAGTAGTGGATTGCAGGAGCGCCCGCCCCTAACAGAAAGACTCAATGATCTGCCGATGATTGAAGAAGGTGCCATTGAGTGTCGCCGAGCCACAGTACGAGCTGGATTACGCAATATGGATGCAGTCAGATTGGTCCAAGATGAAGAAGATCTTGAACGACGACAACGACCAATTAGACGTGCTCGTCAACGCATTCGTAGTTATTGTACGATGCTTTAGCATTCCAGATTCATAATTTCCTTCAAAAATCCATGTCTAGTTGTTACTGAGATATCTCATTTGTGTAACAACCGGATCTGAAACGAACGAAAACTACACGGCTTATTTTCTTTAACGCAGATGCTGCTTGCTTCATGGCAATGCTTTTGCTTTCCCTGAAGATTCTGTCATGTAATTCACGTTTTTGATGTTGATAACATATACAGGCTATCTCATCTCATTGCAAATGTTTAGTATGTTTCAATTGTTGAATGACATTAAGGGGTGCAACACACCCCGACACAAGCACACATCGGGTCATGTGATATCCAGCTTTCGATAAGCGCAAAATGCTTGTTGTCGCAACTATCTTCTCTTCGTAATAATAAAATGGGAATTCTGAATGTTTACAACTCAATAAGCCGAACATAGATAAGTATGATATATTATAGCAGTTGATGGCATTGCTAAAATTTTGAAGCAAACGCTCAAGTGTGGCTGCTGCTACTATTAACGCCTTTTTTATTTTGGGTGCTTTTCGGTTATAAAGGGACAAATGAATGCTCAACCTCATTCGCTGCACAAGAACCTTTCACAGGAGTATTAGTTATCGCTGGAAAACTTGAATTTCTGGCTAGAGCAGGACATAACCGGGTTTCGAAAAGACCCTTCATAACGCTCTAATGTTCAAAATAATATTATGTTTCACACGCGCATATTTCTCGCCGAACAAAGTTCCTTTTTAGACTATTAGTGATCTTTCGGTGGCGCAGGATCCAGGGATTCTAACGCTGTGCTTATTTTCTGGAAAGACCATTTTTCTGCAGTGCAGCAGTAAAATAAAATTAAAATCACATACGCATGTAAGGGGATTTTGGCTTTTCTACGAGGTGAGGAAGGGGGGTATGTAGGGCGCGCAGGACGGATGTGGCCTTTTCAACACGTCGGTCGATCGATTGGCCCTCTCGCAGCCATAGGAAAGTGTAATTCTTATTATTAAACTAGCAGTTGTTCCTCGAAGCTCCAGATTAAACATCTGATTTTAATACTAAGAGGTTTTCTCTACACGTTCATATGCTTTTCGTGCGTGCAGCGAAGCAATAGCCGAATAGCGGTTCCGATTTGTAACATAATTTTAATTTGAATGACACAGCGTTATATAAGGATCTTTTTGAAAACCAACCATGTACGGCTATAACAGATGTTCAAGCTTCCAAATGATTACTAACTCCTACGAAAAATTCTTGTACAACGAATGAGGTCGAATATTCATTTGTTCTCTTATAACCGAAAAGAACCCTTCTAGAACTCTCAGTGAGTTGGTGTCAGCTCACACCGGACCGACTATCCCCTCACGCATCATTGGAAATCTACACACACTCTAAATGTCAAAATTATTTGAACTTGACAATATGTAACTTTCTGGCTCTGGAATAGTTTTAAACAAAGCATTGCATACATGAAAGTGGACAAAATACTGCATGCATATGCTATTCGTGACATTCAAGTTTGTAGAAATTGCGTCAGGTCATTTCTATTTTTCTTTCAGTTGAACTAAAGGACGTCCCACCTATCGCATGACTCTAACGATAATGACAAGACAAGTATTCACAGACATTGATAATAAAGACCCCATCTTCACGCATAACACAACCGCGTACGAAAAGTTCGAAGCATTCGTTAGGGATAAATCGAATGCAAGAAGTACTGAGGCCTTATAGTGAATATTAAAAAGACTCATATAAGATAAAATAAGATAGATAAATCGAAATATGGCTTTTTTTGATTTGTTCGGAAACGCGTGTTGGTTTATATTCGCATTGCGCACTTTCAGTAAGTTGCAACCTTTTCACTTAAAAATTACACAAATTTCGAGAATACAGAGCTATTCATTCTACGATTGCAAGATTAAGAAGATCACAGGTCTACCGAGAGCATAAATTGGAGATATGTTCGTTCTTCCTACGCAGTTATGAAGGACTTCCAGAAAAGTGACAGCCATATGACTTGGGAGTTAGTAAGAATGCAATCGACGATAGAGTTGTCCGATAAAGCAACACACGTCGCTGATGTATTCTCGATGAATTGGTTAATTGGAAAAAGTTTCCTTTCTCGCTGTTGCCTAGATATATCAGGATGATTCTATCTACTCACCGTGAAATAATCATCAAACAACATCTGATGAATTTCTTTCAAAGAAGGCGACCCGTCGAAACGTTACACGATTCAATAAATCCAATGATGTAGAGTGCTGAGCAAAAACATTTGCGTCAGCCGGGATTCGAATCCAGATCTCACTCTTTCCTGGAGCGTTGCGCTGAAACGTTGCACCACCGACGCTCGTTTTGCATTCCACACTTTCTACGCTACAACGCGTTATCTCTCAACAGCCAACCGTCTACGGTGTGGAGGGGCAGTCATTATCAACATTGAACCCACTTTTGTTGACAGCTATTGGGTTCAATAATCAATCGGAAATCATTTTATTTGACCGCCTATTGCGGTGTTATGATGTTTCAATAAACCCATTGATGTAGAGTGGTGTGCAAAAACGTTTGCGTCCTACGTCATTAGGTCTATTGAAAAATCATAACGCAATAGGCGGTCAAATAAAATGAATTCCGATTGATTATTGAAACCCAATATCTGTCGACAAAAGTGGGTTCAATGTCGATAATTACTGCCCCATCACACCGTAAACGGTTGGCTGTTGACAGATAACGCGTGGAAAGAGTAAGATCTGGGTTCGAATCCCGGCTGACGCAAACGTTTTTGCACACCACTTTACATCATTGGGTTTATTGAAACGTCATAACACCACAGTAGGCGGTCAAATAGAATGATTTCCGTTACACGATTATTGTAACGTTCATGTTGCATTACTAACTGTATTGTTGTATTGCTCGGTTAAAAATCAATAAATAATATCACTAACACCTCGGAACGGCTTAACAGAAGAAAATATTCATTAAATCAAACTATGCTTAGGCTAATAGACAGTGGATCTCGGGATTTATGCACCATTAGGCGAAACACATTTCTGCCATCCTCTCAGGCAACAAATCAATACAGCGCTCATGGAACTCGTCAACGCTGGATTAAAATAAAGATGTCAATCTTATATGCAAATAAATATTGTCTCGGAACTTTTGTTGCTCAGAAAATGCTCCCGCGACCGGAAGAGGTGAAAGTAAAATGGCGACAAGTCAAGACACTTCAGCGGACAATCCAGTTACTCCCAGCACAGTTTAGTCAACTTTCTCTTTGATGAGACTGCGGCGACGTCGACGTGGCAGGGCCCGATTGCAGCGCTCCAGGTGCTCACATTAGCGCTTGGACGCTGTTGCTTGGACACTAATCCTTGAGCTTTTGCATGACTGATGTTCTGCAATTCTTCGCGTCCCAATTCGTACTCGTAAAGCAGCAAATTTCGATAAAGTCTGCTGAGCGGCAGTTAGAGAAAAATTTGGTGCCGAAAAAAACTCGGGAAATTCTATAAAAAGCGGTAATGATTTGTTGTCTGAGAGATAGCAGGAATGTGTTGAGGCTAATAGCTCATTCCTTTAGATACTGTTGTTAAGCATTTTTGATTACTTCTCGTTAATAAATTTCGTATTCACCGCTCTAGTGCCAAAACTTATAGGAAAATCCAATATAAACGTAGGGCTACTACAATATCTGGAGGCTCTAAATCTTGAAAGCAAAACCGACAGTAAAAAATCGGACAACTAGTAGGATATACTTCGAGTGGAATTCTGACTAAAAGTAGTAAAAGAACATAGTATTTAACACTATCAAATACAGCTAAGCTCAAATGTCGCACAACGGTTAAATATGCACCGCGTTATACACTGGATCACTTTTGCAATCTTCTAACTTTTACTTATCGATTTTATCCGTTTGATGATATTACGCTGTTTTCTTCTTCTCTGCAGATCCCAATATTTCTAGCGTGTAATTCGTTTTTCTTTGTTTTCTTCTTAGATGTCGTTGAAAACTGTTGAATGTATATTCTTGCAATCTCGAGAATAACCCAGTTGTGGCGTTCCATAGGGCTTTCGTTCTTGACTGCTGGAGAGCATTTGGAGTGGGATTAACCCCGCACAACGCCGCGATGAGCAGCACAACCATTCAGCCACTCTCCCAGTCCCTTTCCGAATTTTGTTTTGATATTCAAAACAGTCTTTAGAGGGATTAAAATGCAAGTCATACGATGATAAGCTCATAAGAGACATCACGAGAAGTGAATATCTATTCAAGTGAGAGTTGATGAAAAGAGAAATTCGAATATCTGAATCTTTCCTAGGAATAAAGTGTCAACACAATAAAACTAAAATGTTCAAAGTCATGCCAAAGAAGAACCAAACACGGTGTTGTCAAGGAGCAAACAAGATGCGAAAGTGGGAAGTTCAATCGGGATGCCGGATGACGAAATCGTTGGGCCGAAGGGGCAGCAATGTCGAGTTGCATTTGGATTTCGCAACCGTAACACCTCCCTGGCCGTCTGTTTGTGGGCTGAGTTAGTAATTCATTTTCCGGAACATAATGTAAGATTAACAAAAAAAATCTGCCTCTCAAAAATAATGTAGCGTTCTTAAACTTTTCGCTTGTACATTAACAAATGGAGCGCCGTGGCCGAGTGCTTGTGGTGCTTGTCGCGGCGCGCGAGCAAGCGAGCTCGACCTCCAGCCCTTTCCAGCAGTCAACAAGAACTCCCTATGGAACGCCACTGCCAGGCTATCCTGTAGACTGCAAGGAGACTAGCTCAACCAATATTCTACGATGTTCAAGAAGAAGACGAAGAGACGAATTGAATGGTAGAATCAAGAAAACTTATCTTGATTAGGTAAAGTAGTCGTAGTAACTCGGCTGACGTTTCGGCGTCTTTCCTTCTTCAGAGCCTGGGCCTATGTAGTATCAGCTATTTGAATGATTCGCAGGATCTTATTTATATGCTGCCTAGGTCAGGTTAAAAGATCAAGCGAAGAAAGGGCGCGAGGTCCCGTGTGATGATGACGCATTCGTCCTTCCGGTTCATTTCGAAGTTTTTGGCATTTATCCAAAATGTCTCAGGAGTTTTGGGCGTAGATGTTCTTGATTCCTGCGCTAGGATCGCGACAATCACATCAGAATCTTTGCTGCTGTGCTGTTGTGCCCTATGTAATTTTAAAGGTTTGGTTTTATCTCTTTTAGACTTGCTATCTAGATGTTCTTCAATGCGAATGAAAGGTGGTCTACCTGTTTTGCCTACATATGCTTCCCCGCATGTTATGTATGTTGCCAAATAAATGTGCCCGATCTTATACAATCCCCCTCCTTTCCGTTAGGGCAGATTATACAGTTTTTCGTGTTACACAATCAACCGTAAAGTCTATTGCGAATCAGCTGATGACGTGGGTTGGGAGAAGGAATTTCAATAACTACCACGGAATTTTCAAGACCGCATCTTTTTAGGCACCTTTCAACCGCGCTGCTGATTTCGTTTGATATAAATGGCAGTTTGAAGGGAATTCTATTCAGGTGTGGAGTATTGTTCTTTTGGGACCTAATTCCACTTTGGAATATTCCCGAGCGGCAAATGTCTTGTAGTCGTTGAGAACGGCTACTTTTCAGTCCAAGTTTAACTATTCGTTCCTTTCCTCTTCTCCTATGCACACATTTTTGACCGTTCAAAGCTTGTTTTTGATTAGCGATTTTTTCATGTGTGAAGGATGTGAGGAAAGGTGATTGACCAAAATGTTTTTGTTACTTGGTTTTCTATACCATTTTGTACCATAGCCACTATCTAAAAGTTTTACTTGGATGTTTAAGAATGAAAGCCAGCTCCCGCTTGGACTATCTCGCGTAAATTTTATATGCTCTGACTGTCCGTTCAAGACTTCAAAACATTTGTCCATTTCCTCTTGTGTGGAACAGACAATGAAACAATCGCCTTTATACCGGCAGTAGAACAATGGGCGGCGAAGGAGAGCTGGAGCTTCCACCTTACACATAACCGCGATGGCAAGACTAGGTGCCAAAAGTTGACTCATGGCTATCCCCCTGAGTTGTGTGAAGTATTTATCCGACCACTGAAAGATTGAACAACTAAGACCTTGTTTCAGGAGGGTCATTAGTCGTTGAATTGAAAAGCCATACATATTTACTTCTTATTCATTTTCAGTTGAAAGTTCGGAAATGGCTTGCATTGCAGAGTCATTTGACACGTTTGCATAGAGAGAGGTGATATCAAATGACTACATTACGCGCGAGTTGTTTGGTTGCGCGCAGCGTCGGTGATCTAGGAACATTTGAGTATTGTATAGGGGAAATTATGCGTGCCGTCCCGAGTGGGTTAACCGAGTGTACCAGTTAAGGTACACGATTATTTGAAGGCTAGTATATTTAATACATCATATCTGTTCAGTAATAATTTCACTGCGCTTACAGTGTAAAATGTTCGTTGTCACTAACTCTTAGTGTGGGGAGTGGAGCACCCACACAGATTAGCAAAAGACGAGAAAGGGTGACTGCTCTACTGACGAAACCGCAAAGTCGAAACACGTGTATCGGGCTCTATAAGTCAGACCTTATAACAGACCACATGACATGCGTGGCTTAAAACTGATTATTTGGCATATTTGAGGGCTGTTGTAGCTGGACAAAACTTTTCCCTTAGAAACTTGGTAATGATTCGAAAGCTTGAATCTGCGCGATTTCAACAGTTTGTTTGATTTTGAAAAACACTTTTTATTACGTTGTAGCAGCGATTATAAAATTATGTTTCACACTCAGTTTGCTTTATTCACATCGGCTGGGGCTTGTATGTGGCTCTTTGTTAAACTGTCATTAGTCTTTCGGTAGCCCAAATCTCGAGGATTTCGATGCTATAATTGTTTTTTAGAGAGCTATCAAAGATCGCTGTAAGAGTGGAAAGAAGGTTACGTTTCGCACTCGAAGTTTTTATCGTTTAGAAAAGTATATATGCACGAAAAACCTATATCTATATAGAGGTGATCATGGAGTATCAGAGTACATGGAAAAACCTAAAGTTCTACTCTCTAAATAGAGAAAGAACCCTAATTGAACAAAAATCGCGCGCCTCTTGCGAGTTGAGCCGTGCGATCGATCAGCTGTCGTCCCTTAAAGGGTTAATACTGTCGCATAAGAGGCCATACATACGCAAGAACACATAGTGGCTGACATAGGGCGGGCCAGTTCAGTTACTTGGTTACTAGAAGAATTACAAATACTTGGCAGCCTATCTATTCATTTAAACAAATAAGTTCATTTATTCAAATGTTCCGTCACCAGATCTTCTCGACGCATCACAGCTCTTCCTTTGTTCGATTCGCATCCTCGCAATCATCGTCCACAAATGTCTTCGCACATTTCGCGTTTCAGTTCGACTGCTGCTTGAAGATCTCGTCTTTTTTATGAGTGTCGTAGAATGGTGGTCGAAATGATTCCCTTTCCAATCTTGGAGATATATGCGTCAGGTGGACTGCAGGAGGGCCTTTCGCGAAGGAGTAGAACAAACGCCTTACATCCTAATTGACTACGTTACTAACCACTTCGCTGTCTCTTTTCCGATACTCGATAAAAAGTCTTTATTGGAAACGTGATAAAGCATTTGGCTTCAATCAGTCACTGAGTGAAGCGCCGCGCATTCGACCTTGTCAAGTGTCGCTTGCGGTAAATGAACGCATCTCTGGCATTTGCAGCGACTCGCGGTGGCTTACCGATGTATCAAGTCATTGATGTTTTTCTCCCAAACAAGTCTAATACCAATTTGCCGATCACGGAGAGTCAAAAGACTTGATGAACCTTGGGCGAGGGATCGAACCGTTGGCCGTATGTGCGCCGTAGGGCACCTCTGGCCATCACGCCATGGGCGCCTCTGAAATAATGAAATATTAGATTGATCAATGTCTCCGGACCTGTGATCCACCTTTTCGCGGATTCACGTGTTGTCCCCTGCGCTAGGGAGACTCTTACGTTGTTTTTTTTTCCGCTACAGCTTCAGCTCAATTAGATTCAATGCCGTTCTGTACTCCCTAGATCAATTCCGTTGACGATTGATTGCTGATAGCATCAATTCGGTTAGAATGGGTTGGAAAAAAGCAAAGCAGGAGACTGTTGGTGCAATGCGTAACATGTGAGCTCCCGAAAAGGATATCGAAGATCATCATCAATTTTTCTTCGTCGCTTTGCCTTCATACAGGAAGTATGGTGGGATTTCATTACCGGGTCTAGAAACCCGCACTTTCTTTGATGCAGATTCAACCTTTAAGTCATATAACATATTTTGAGGCTCTTGTGAGGTCTGGAAGGGCACTTATGTAGTACTAGACGGGCCCGTTTCGCCCTTGCAGGTTCATCAGTAGCACAGTGCGTTTCTATTCGGCCGATTCCTTGGCGATGCACTCCTACTTATAGAGGAATCGACGCCGAATAACAAGTCACCACAAGTAAGGTGACAGAATCCTTCGACATTGCAATGATTAACAGTCAAGCTCGTGGCTGGTAGAAAGGACCATGTTTTCATTCTAATACTGCTACTTCATTCTGCTATTGCTACTGATGGGCCTGCCAGGTCGAAACGAGCCCGTCTATAACCATATAAGTGCCGTACCAGACCTCATAGAAGACTCGAAACATGTTATGGGTACTTTTTACTTATGAGGGGACGAATGAAAAACCGATCTGATTTGCTGGAGAGGGAATTTTCATAGGTGTGTCAATAACCATTCGAAAGCTGAGACTTGAAGCTACGACATCACGTGGCCGGTTTTCCAAAAGACCCTTTTATAGCGCTGTAGCGTCCAGATTAAAAATTACGTTTCACTCTCGCCTTTTGCCTTCAGTTCTATCAGGCGTATAATTCGCTGGAAAGCGAAAAGCGTGTGTAATGTGTAAAGAAATTTCCGTAGTGTCTCAGCCAATCGTTTTATCTGGTTTCTTTCAAAGCGGATGAAAAATTCACCAATTGAAAAACAATATATCTATCGCTCCGCCTCTCCCCCCACCTTGTCGAATAGCCGATAAATAACGTTGCCAAAAATGTAACACTAGATCATATTTTCTCTGCTAAACCGTTTTTTCAGAAAATAAGCACATCACTAGAATCACGAAACAATCAGATGATCACTAATAATCTTGAGAAAGAGCTCTGTCCTTCGTGGTTTGAAGTGCAAATCAAGAGACCAAAGAAGATCAAAAGATTGAAAGAGCTTTCTAAAAGCAATTATATTTTTGCATTTTGTGAAGCCTGTGCTGTAGGTTCAGTACTAGCACTCTGAAGAAGGAGTTTTGTTCAGCGAAATATACGCGAGATAAGAGAAAAGCACGCGGGTCTTATAGATCATGATTTTATTTTGAATGT
The DNA here is from genome assembly GCA_019055375.1 of Parelaphostrongylus tenuis. Lineage (NCBI taxonomy): Eukaryota > Metazoa > Nematoda > Chromadorea > Rhabditida > Metastrongylidae > Parelaphostrongylus > Parelaphostrongylus tenuis. The sequence continues at coordinate 99,040 of JAHQIW010007463.1, read as the reverse complement.
TGCATCGTTATTAAGATGTATTGTGAAAACCGGCGTGGGGCTGTAGCCTCAAATGTCTGCTTTGGAATGGTTACTAACACTCCCATGAAAATATCCTTTCCTGCGAATGAGATCGGTTTTTTCATTTGTCCCTGCATAGTTGAATTGATGTTATGTGGCTTAACAGATTATTATTGTTTTTGAGCGAAGTCTACAGGAACAGTCAAATGAAGAGATATAAACTCTCATGTGTTTCGTGGCTTCATCTTCGTTCAGTCATCGCACACAGAATCATTGTTTATAGTCAGAAATCCACTTGCTCTCTTGATGAATTTCCGAAGAATGATTGTGTTTCGCAGTACTTCCCAAAATTCAATAACAAACTTACTAGAGCGTTTTCATGTCTTTATCAGAGCCTAATCAGCCTTTGTGAACTGAGGGAAGCTTCGCCTAAATATAAATCTGGCACCAATTTGCTACCACCCGAAGGGAAAGAAGCCCTGGGTAACCCTAGATTAGCTGGAATCAGCAATGATGGACGCAGTATCTTTCATACGATTAGAAATAACATACATGAATCGAATATCAACACTTCTTCAACTAATTAGCTACCTCGCATCGACGATTCTCAGAGGTTTGCGAACATTAGGCCTATGGTTTTCAGCTTCTGTTTAAGGATGTCTCTGACCATGCTCTTTATGAATGCCTTTGGATTCGAGCCAAGTCGATTCTTCTTGGATTCTTTTGAGAACGCTGCATAGGCATTCCCTTATGAATTTGAGGGATTGAGCTGAGGTCGTCCCATACAGTCCAATGACGACTTTCATACCGTGGATGAATGGTTGGTTACCAATCCGCAATATTCAGCCCATTTGACATGATACTTAATACTTTTAAAGATCTAATCTCATCTATCCACCTCAAATAGTCAATATTGTTGTAGGAGTGAAGTACAGATAGAAATCTTACGGACACCTCTACCCTTTCAAACTAAAGCATCTGGTATTAATTGGTTTCTGCGACACAATTTCATGCCTGGTCCAAATTACTACCAATTTTTGTCCCATGTCCCAATCTACTGTTTCAAAAATCTCTTGCAACTTTTACAAGCTTTCTGTTCTAATGGCTTACTTTACATAAAATCAAATAGACCAACTCTGCCAAATCTTGTAGTCCTTCAGCTGCTTAAATACGAGAAAAAGTTCTGAACGATTTATCATGTAAAAACAAGCTATCATGATGGCAATTCACACAACATGATTACCTCAAGTGACGATCACTGGTAATTTTCAACAAATTACACATAAAATAACAATAGAAGCAGACTCAAAAAGGAACTAAAACGTAACAACAAGTTTTACACAACAGTAAACACAGTTTCCTTCGAGACATTTACTCAACGACGAGAGTATTAACAGTTTCGTAAACCTGAAATACTTTGACAATAATGAAATACTATAAAAAGTGTTGGACCTATCATGTGTATAGATACTAACTGATTACTTTTTTTTTACTGCAAACACTTTGATTAGTTAGTTTCGCAGGAAGAACGACAGCAAAACAAGAGCGTCGGAAGTGCAATGACTGGCATGTGTCCCCAGGAAAAGTGAAACTCCTATTTAACTCCCGAGCGAGGTTTAGGCTTTTGCATATTAGTCAACACTATTGGATATGTGGTTATAACATCATACTACTACTAATCACGTTGACAACGACGTTGAAATCCTGCAAGGCACGCGGCGGCTACAATGACGTTGCGGTAGTTTTCTAATGAAATGTGTTTTTTATTGTCACAAAAAAAGAGTCATTGATAAAGCTATTTGTAGCAGAAACAATAGCGATACTTTCTCCTGAAGCCTCGAATCTCGAGGGTAAAGGCAGATACCCACTGAGACGAACTCTACTTGCAAAAACGTTAGCCTTTTTCACAACAGCAGAAAGTAATATCAAAGTCATTTCAAAAGCGGACTTAGTGGGAGATTAGGCATTTTTCAAACTATCGAACGACTGCAAAAACATGGATGAAAAAGAAAGAAACGAAGTTGTATAACAGCTGTAAATATGCTCCCTTTCACAACAATGTGCTTTCAAATATAGATGGTTTTTAATACCTGGGCATTATCTTAACTATAAAACCTTTGATACAAGTCCCTTCTGCTATATTTCATCATTTGATCACGATAATATCCCTCAGTACCTCAGATTACTAAACAAATCCCCGTATTTCCATTGCAAGGCGTGTTAATGAAGACTCTCGCCGCCGCCGCACACGCGGCTTCCGGTCTGAGCCAATGACACCTCAGACTGTTATCAACGTGTTGAGAAACAGCTAAATGAAAAATTCTTGTCGGTCACTAATCAATTATCAGTACCTCATCGTACAGTTCCTGGTAGTCCTCATGAGGTCGAATAAGAAGCAAAATGGCGGGACGACGATGTCCAGCAGCCAAACCTAACTGCTCACGAGATGGGTGTATAAGCGTACGGTACTTCGTTCTCTTCACACAATGCCGGAATATGAGAATAAACGTCTATTGGGCTAACATTTCCTAAACACTGTTTAAACTTTCAGTAGTGCTCTACTTTATGTACATATAGATACTCTAGAAAATGACCTGCAAGTACGACAATCCCTTTCTCATTTTTACGAATTGCTTTCTGGACATCTTTCAGACCTTGACGAAGGTAGTGTTGATGTTTTGAAGACTTTCTGACTAATTTGTACAACTTCTTCGCTAGTTTCCGACTAGCCAAAGGTTTAGCTATAACATTCACCTAAACAAGAATCATGTTAAGAGATGATACAAAGTGCTAGGTTGAGGAAAAAGTCCCTCAATACCCGCGAAAAATTTCAAAAATCTTATGTTTGTTATCAATCGAAATTCATCTATTTAACCGCCTCTTGCGGTTATGTTCTTACAATAAACCTAATAGTGTGGAGTACTGTGCAAAAACATTTGCGTCTGCCGGGATTCGAACCCAGATCTCACTATATACCGTGCAAACAGTTCAGCACACGCTCCCGGAAATAGTGAGATCTGGGTTCGAATCCCGGCTGATGCAAATGTTTTTGCACAGCACTCCACATTATTGTGTATTTTATGTTTGTTTCACACACTATCAATTATTGTCAAATCATGGCAATATCTCTGTAATACTTCCATACGAAACTATACTGCAAGCAGGTGGACCTAGTCTGCGATGCGTTGAAGGAAAAGTACCCGACATTGCTTTATCGAAAGCACACGCTTCAGCAGGACAATACCAAACCTCACACCAAAAAAGAAGACTGAAGAAAAGTTTAGAGGAATGGCAGGGAGCCGAAGTCTTGCCGCTCTCAGCCTACAATCCAGATCCTGTGCAGCCCGGTTCGAAATCTCTTCCGCTATATGAAATATTTCCTATGTGGACGCTGATTCAAGACATTCGATCAAGTTCAAGAGGTATGTAAGGAGTTTCTGATTCAAATCCCAAGGAATGGCGCGTTTCAAGTAGATCCAAAAGCTTACAAATCCTTGATAGAAGATTGTGGATAATGATGGTCTTTACTTTGAAGAACAATTATTGTTTTCAATTGTATTTATGTATAAACTTTGAATTTTCATTGGGTGCTGAGACGCTTTCTCCTCAACCTAATAAATATGAGGTAAAATCCACCATGATAAATGATGGAACGAGAAGGATACATTGCCATAACCGCCGTGCCATAACTAACATAACATTCCGTCTGGAAAAGCCTTAGTACGAAGGATACAGGACAAAAATTCTCGGCGTTGATCAACTTTTGAGCTACTGCACCATGCATACAATTTCATCTCACATCGTTTGAATTGACCCAATGCATATTTGACCTTCGCAATGCCTAGCGGTGGCCTAACGATGTATCAAGTCAGTGCTGCTGCCTCCCCGGACATGTCTAGGATTAATTCACCGACCCTGGAGGGATGGAAGGTTTGCTGAGTGTTGAGACGCGCAATCGAACCATCGACCACCAATTCGTCGACTACGTATGCCACGCAACACCTCTAACCACTGCTCTATAAGCATTCCAAAGCCTCAATAAAACCACTATCCCTCAGTACCGAGGAAACTTCGGTAGTCACTGTTATCAACACTAAATCCGTTCTCCAAAAATCCCCCGTCCTCTCCGGTAAATCTCAACACAACCGCTCACACTCATAATCTCTAACCTAATAGCGTGCGCAAATTTGCCACATATTTCCTTGAAGACCATTAATAGAAAAAAACCTACCAAGGAGCAGAGATGTTCATATTCATCTGCTGCAGTTGTCGGGCCTTCAGCTGATATGCTCTCATTCATTGAAGCATCAACTAGGCTCTCGTCGTGAGCTCTTTTTCCCATCTTGATAAATAGCTAAACTGAAATAAGCTACACTGAACCCAACGGAGACCACAAAAATCACACTGGTCTACACTTTGCAAAATAAATACTATAGAGATACCGAATTCAGAATGTTATTCCTGCATAGCAATCATATTTATTTGAGACAACCTGGACAGACTAAAAATTGCAACAAATGTCTAGATGTTCCAATAACGTAACAAAGTGGAATACCAAGTAAACATATGTGTCAAACAAGTCAATAAATGTTTGTGACAAACATTCAAAAACCAAACAATAACATCATTTTGACACTAACGAGAAAATTAACAACAGAAAACGAGCAAGCTTTCGAGATGTACAATCAGTCGGAATCCGAAAACTTTATAGAGTTCACACCAGTACTGATTGGTCCTCCACCATAACTACCCTAAAAAAAAAAGATTATAAAAAGTTACTACCAGTAAATATCATCGAATTTCCTGAAAGAAACCAAATTCCCAGTAATTTTTAGATAAAAGAAAAACTATACAAGGAAAGCTATATTATTCCCAACAATATTAGATGCAACTAAACTGGCTCACCTTTTTCTTCTTTGTCCTTCTCATGACGGAAACCTTTTCCTTGAACTTTGCTTAGAGTCTCATGCGCTTTTGCTCCCCATTTGTCATGAGACTGAACAATAATTATGAAGACTTTCAAAAAAAAAAAAAAACAGCAACAAAAACAAAATGATGAACAGCACTTACCTCATCAAAAGAGTTGTCTTTGAATTTACTTGGAAGTGATTCTTTGCTAATTGTTACCCGACGGAACGGCTCATTCGACTTTCTCTTAAGCAAGAGTTTATAAGTTGATCGCAAAGAGGAGTAATAGCTCAAGGTTACAAAGAAAGAAACTCTAACACGTATGTTGGTACCCCTCAGCTCTTTTCCATCAATTAACTACCAAGTACATAAAAATGGGAAACATGCCTAAGAAGCTAACCTTAGATGGATTGTGCGTTCCATTGGACAAATTCGAATTGTTAGCTCCTTGATTTTCATCAAAAGTCTAAATAAATCAATCTTCTGACATCTATGTAACCTAACTTATCAAAAATACCACTTTCGAATAAAACGAAAAATGATCTACATCGAGAATCTCAAAACAGCATAATACAAGACAAAAAAATTCCTAAGAACCACCACAATGACTACATTCAAGATTAAGGGTATCTAGTCAAAGGTTAACACACTTTGCCTGTTTCACTACAGGAGTCGAAAATTTGAGAGCCAGAAAGGTCACTGGATCCCTCTATATGAAAGACAACGCTCAGACGCTACTTTACTCCTACACTGATCCACATTAATCGATTCGTCTCGATGTGACGGTTACAAAGACCTGCATTGATAACAACAACTCTTGTGGACACTCAACGCGAATCACTGTGGCTATGATGGAGGCGAAACCGCCGAAACGCTAGCCATGACGATGATGACTTATAAAAAGCACGTGCTAGGTTACCGAAAAAATATCACTCGGTTACTCTGAAGTTCAACAAGAGTCGGAACTTGAAGCTTGCATTCTCGCAACTATTTCTTAGAGTAGACAACATGTCAAACAAGTCTTACAGTTACGAAACAATCGCACTGATTTAGGACTGGTATCATATTATTGAAGAGAAGCGATAAAAGAAGACCTCAAAGAGAGACGAGCAGCAGTTATGGCAGCAAGCTGCAGAAGCTGGGAAAAGCATTCGCAAAGCCCAGCGAGGCTTCGCCAACTATAAGACCAAGAGATTGCACTCCGGTACCTGACGGGACACTTACAGCTTCGAGAAGGGCTATGGAGAAAATCATCCACCAATACTACTCGGATCTCTTCGCTAGCCATGTCTCTTACCGTCATATAAATTGAAAGAGGACGAATATGTCGTTCCACCGGTCCTCCTTCCGAAATCCGACATGCTATATCGTCGGTGAAGAACAGAACAACAGCCGGTCCAGACAGGATTAGACCAGAACACCTGAAGAACCTGCCGCCAGTTCTCATCAACACCTGGCTCGGCTCTTCACTCGCTACCTGTCAGAATGCAAGGTCCCTATTCAATGGAAAACCAGCAAGACCGTATTGTTGTTCAAAAAGGGAGACCTTCACGACATAGGCAATTATCGCCCAATCTGCTTGCTGTCCGTGTCTATAAACTCTTTACTCGAGTCATCCTAAACAGGATTGACAGAACACTGGACGAAGGACAGCCATGCGAACAAGCAGGGTTTCGAAAAGGATTTAGTATCACAGACCACATCCACACGATTACAAGACTCACTGAAGTTTCGCGAGAGTACAAACAACCACTCTGTCTCACTTTTATCGATCTGAAGAAAGTCTTTGATTCAGTGGAAACAGAAGCGGTTATAGAGGCTCTGGATAACCAGGGCGTCCCTACTCGGTACATAATGATCCTTCGTGAGCTTTATAAAGATTTCTCGACCAAAATATCTCCATTCCACAACAATATCACCATTGACGTAAGAAGATGGGGTTCGACAAGGCGATACAATTTCGCCAAAACTGTTCACTGCCATCCTACAAACGTCATGCGAACATTAGAATGGGACGAAATGGGAGTGAAAATTGACGGTCGACAATTAAACCATCTTCGCTTTGCTGACGATATCGTTCTCATAACACCAAACATCAGCCAAGCGGAACGAATGTTGACTTATTTCGATAACGCCTGTGGAAAGATCGGTCTTCAACTGAATCTAACGAAAACAATGTTCATGAGGAACGGATGGGTTTCTAATGCCCCATTCACGCTCAACGGAACGACAATCTCCGAATGCTCCAGTTACGTCTATCTAGGTCGTGAAATCAACATAATGAACGACCTAGCCCCAGAGTTGAGCAGGAGGAAACGAGCGGCTTGGGGAACATTTGTGAGCTTGAAGATGTAGTGAAGAGGACAAAGAACATCCGACTCCGTGTCCACCTTTTCGACTCGACAATTATCCCTGCCCTAACATATGCAGCAGAAACCTGGTCGCTATGTAAGCAGGATGAAAGATCACTTGGCGTTATCGAACGCGCAGTCGAAAGGTCGATGCTAGAGAGTATCCCGTATCTCGCAAATGAGAGAAAGGATCCAAAGTTCCGACCTACGTCAACGATCGAAAATCAGAGACGCCGTTCTACACGCCGAGGACATCGAAAACAAGGTGGGCCGGACACGTGGTGCGCTTCAACGACAACCGATGAAACGAGAGCCGTTAGCGACTGGATTCCTCGGGACATCAAGCGCTCTATAGGAAGACCACGACCCGTTGGTCCGATTTCTTCACGAAAGCTATAGAAGAAAAATAGCTAGCGATCTAGAGCGAGGAGGACCCAATGGGCTACTCTTGCACGCGACAGGGAAAAATCGAAGAGTTGCTGGTACCCGCTCGAGTCACTCGACGATCAACGCGACGACAGGTGATACAGGTGATCATATTAGGCCGCTCCATAAGTTTTGGCACTAGAGCTATAAACATCAAATTTACTAAACAGAAGTAAATGAGACTGCATAATTTTGGCATCATTGGAATGTTCATTTTCGCGAACATTGTGAGATACAACTTGCCTATACCTACTCTACCATAGAGCTGTCTTGGGAAGAAATTCGCTTGCTACTCATGCACGAATGGCAAGCCGGGAAGATGTTAGTAAAGCGGTGCGCTAGATTAATAGAGCTCCCTGTGAACGGCCCGAGTGCGACTGGTCCTCCAGACTGTTCTCTCCAGTTTTGAATTTCGCGAACCACTTTCTAGCCGCCCTTTCTGCACTGTACCATCGTCCTAGGTTCCATTAATCTGCGCGCCGCTTCATTAGCATTCTCTACGGGCCATTTGTGCATGAATAACAAGCGAATTTGCTCCCAAGACAGTTCTACCTTGAAACAAATATAGACAATTTGTATACCAAAATATTCACGCGAAAATATGCAATTGAACAATACCAGAATCATGCAGTTTAGTTTATTCTGTTTAGTAAACTTGGTATTTTTTGCGCTAGCGCCGAAACTTATAGAATGACTTAATATTACTTACTATAGTCTTTTTCCCCTAGAATTGCTAGAATGAGGGTAAAATGAAAGTCCTTAAGGAAAACAAATGAATCAAAGGATAAAAACATTACAGGGAACAAGAATGCTGCTCTATAGGGATGCTAACTGCTACAACTGCTACGTTCCTCATTCATTCAGAAGTAAGGCGGCCTTCGTGAAACACTTCATTCGGTATCCCTTCTTCAGAATGCACAGATTATTTAGGACATATAGATAGTTGAACATAATAAATGCGACCTATTTAAGCATTTTATTCCGTGGCTTCCACAGAATAATAGATTGCTATTTGAAAAATTAGAATGCTCAGAAGTGGACTGACATTTAAGGAAAGAAATGCTGTTTACCGAATAATACCAAGATGCAAGTCTTAGGGGGAAAAGCGTCTCTCAACAGCAGAAATAACTAGCACAACACTAAAAACCGTCGTTTTACAGCGAATAATGCCTTTTGCCATTTTAAACGGTTGAGTGGAAGAACTATAAGGCGAACAACCCCCCACGCGGACCATTATCAACCCCTTTATCGGAGTCGAAATTGCACGAGGATGATTACCAATTTTCATTTGATTATGTGGGTTTTTGAACGAGTAAAAACAATAATAAAAAATTATAAATGTTAGAAAACAGGGACAAAAACCAGATATGATGGCAGCAGACATTACAAGACGAGGAAATAGAACTTTTAGCGGTGAAAGTGACTGCTTCAGGTCACAACTCCGCTCATTTGTTAATAATGTATACCCGCTATAGTTTCATTAATTGAACCGAAAACATATAGCAGGTAAGAAAGAATCGAAAAGACTTACTTTAGCCGCTCCACTATGATCCTGCTCCGATTCGGAAGAACTCGCATCCATTGCACCAGTTGAAATCCCTTTTTTAGCAGAATTCTTGGATGGTTTCTGTAAACGGCCGAAAGAGTAACGATCAGTTTACTGATAACATGTTTTAGGCCTTTTATGAGGTCTCTTACAACACTTATAATGTATCAGACACGTCTACCAGCCTTTCAGCTTCATCAATCGTCGATATCATGATATGTAGGCGCTATAGTCCCTTACAAGGAATCGGTTCAGACGAAAAGTACCGTGCTAGTGATGAGGCTGAAAGCCCGAAACATGTGTCTAGCACTTCATAAGTGCCACAACGGACCTCATGTAAGGTTCAAAAATTTTATTAGATTCCAATGCTTTTAGCGAGGTCTCAAAAGAACAACGAATATGAAGGTAAGAGGACAAGAAGCTCTCGGCGCTAATCAATCCCTGAAGGGTGCGCAAAACATTCAACTTCAATTTCTGACTTCGTTTGAGGTGATTGATTGCATATCTGGCCTTTACAATGACTAGCGGTGGCCTCCCACTGAATCGAATCAGTGCTGTTCATCTTCCCAGACAAGTCTGCGACATCCTGAACCAATTTACCGATCCCGATGAGATTGATGGCCTGGTTAGCCATGTGCGCGAGATCGAACCATCGACCCTATGTTCAATGCAAATCACCTCTAACCACCACGCCACATGAGCTCTCAAAATAAAGGTACTAACAATAAATCGATTATAGCGAACAATGGTACGAAGCTAATACATTCACATAACATTGGTGAATGGTTCTTTGCAGTAGTGTCATTCAAAAAACTTACCCCATTACTTAACCCAGACGTTGCAGTATTCGACATCAGTTTCGCAGGCGTTTTCTGTAAAAGGAGCATAACGAATGCTAACCACTAATACAGAAAACTCCGTGAATTTGGAAAAAAAAAAACCTTCGCTGGAGGTTCGCCATCAGAACTTGATTCGCTTGACGAACTTTCCGCCTTCTTCGTAGCAGTTGTGATGGGTTTTTGGAATGACGCTGCACCTTTTGTGGATGGTTTCGCAGGAGTTTTCTGTAATTGAACAACACATCTATTGAGTAGATTGGTCTAGAAAAAGAATCTGTGAATATATGATGAAAATTACATTAGCGGGAGTTTCCTCGTCAGAATCTGAGTCGCTCGAAGAAATTTCTGCGTTATTGGCAGTAGGCATACCAGCTTTTGAAGATAGCGACTGCGCTGAAGCTTTCCCAATAGGTGTAACACCTTTGGCTGCAGTAGCTTTTGCCGATGGTTTCGTAAGGACTTTCTGTAAATGAACAACATGCTTACAAGGAGTAACATTAAGTCGGTAAAAAGGATCTACGGATAAAACTTTAGAAGCTCTCGGCGTTGATCAGTCCTCAAGGAAAGCGTCGTAAATTCGACTTATCTAACAACGCTTGAGGTAACTAAATGCATATCTGGGCCCTTATAATAAATCGCAGAAGGCCTATTTAGGTCTCATTTCTGTGCTGCGCTATCCTCTCAGACAACTGATATCATTAACGATCCAGCGAGACTGAAGGCTTGGTGAAGCTTGAACGCGGGTTTGAACCATCGACCACGTGTGCGTCACAGAACACCACTAACCAATGACACAAGCGCCTTATCTTCATAAGAGATCTACGGATAAATGATAAGAATTACATTAGCGGGAGTTCCATCATCGGAATCTGAATCACTTGAAGAACTTCCCGCCTTCTTTGAAGCAGACAAGCCAGCTTTCGCAGATGGTGTTGAAGCCTTTCCAGGTGTACCACCTTTAGCTGGTATAGCAGTAGCTTTTGCGGACGAGTTCGCAGGCGCTTTCTGTAAAGAATAACAAACCTGTTTCGGATAATTAATTCAATACGGCATCGGACCTACGAATATACGATAAAAATTACATTCGCGGGAGTTTCATCATCGGAATCCGATTCACTTGACGAGCTTTCGGCCTTCTTCGCAGATTTTGTGGCTGGTGTAGCACCCTTTGCGGCTAGTGTGGCAGCTTTTGCGGATGGTTTCGCAGGTGCTTTCTGTAAATGATTAGCAGACCTATTTGGGAGCCTTAAGTTAGCATGAAAAGGTCCAGCAAAAAAAAGGTAATAAGTACGGTTCCCTTCTGTTATCTGGCGGCAAATGATGAAACGACCTCTTCTGTTAGAGATTTTTTTATAGGAGTATAGATACTCATTCAAAAGTTTAGATCTCTGGCTACTGCACTGATCAGCCGTTTTTGAAAAAAAACCTTTTCACAACGCTTTAGCATTCAAAACAAAATCGTATTCTTCATTGGCCGCGCGCTTTTACAATGACACCGCTAGAAGCTAGAAAAGCATATGAACGTAGATAGGAAATCTCGTAGCATCAGAGTATTACGTTCTAACTGAAGTTGCTTTCAAGGCGGAGAAAAAATCTCAAATGAAATAACAAAAATTGCACTCCACATGCGAACGCGTCAACCCGATCGATCAACCGCGTATGTATTTACGGCCACCATCTTCCCACCATTGACCTACGCCCAGACTATAGATTAGGCGAAAAACCAAGCCCATCTATGTGAAACTTAACCTTATTTTCTCTACTATACTGCAATGAAACGGTATTTTGAGAACATATGCAGAACGTTGGAATTAGCGAAACATAAGTAAGCGAATGGTTACTTATAACTGAGGAAAGAGCTCTGTCCTACGAGAAACATGCGTGTAAAACTCAAATGTTTTCTTTTTGCTGGAGCGTTATAAAAAAACTCTTTTTCAAAAAACGGTATCGTAAAGCAGTAGTCAAAGATTTGAGCCTTCGCATGATCATTAGAACTGCAAAGGGAAGTCTCTGCCCAGCGAACGGGATCATTTCTTCACTTGTCGCCAGATAAGAGAAACTAAACAAGCTTACCTTAGCAGTAGCTTCATCGTCAGAATCTGAGTCGCTTGACGAGCTCTCCGCCTGCTTCCTAGCAGGAGTAGCAGCTTTGGTGGATGCTGTTGCAGCTTTTGCGGATGGTTTTGCAGGTGTTTTCTATAAAAGATTAGCACTTATAAGAACAATAAGTTACTACGGAAAGGTCCAACGAGTATGCGCTGAAAATTACATTAGTGGGAGTTTCATCATCGGAATCTGAGTCGCTTGACGAGCTTTCGGCCTTTTAGCTGTAGGTTTAACGGATTTTGCAGAGGGTGTAGCACCCTTTGTGGCTGGTGTAGCAGATTTTACGGACACTTTGGCAGGTGTTTTCTAGAAACAGAAGCAAACCTAGTTTGGAGCAATAAGCTAGTACCAAAATGCCTACAGACAAATGATGAAAATTACATTAGCGGGCGTCTCATCATCAGAATCTGATTCACTTGAGGAACTTTCCGTCTTCTTTGAAGTAGACAAGCCAGCTTTTGCCGATGATGCTGCAGGACTTTCCAGTAGATGTGACACCTTTAGCTGCTAGTTCAGTGGCTTTAGTGGATGAATTCGCAGATACTTTCTGTAAATGAGTAGTACACCTGCATCGAAACAATAATTTGATACAGGAAAGGACCTACGAAAAATACAATAAAAAATTACATTAGCGGGAGTTTCTTCTTCAGAATCTGATTCACTTGACGAGCTTTCGGCCTTTTTCGAAGATTTAACGACCTTTGCTAAAGGTGTAGTATTCTTTGCCGCAGGTGTAGCAGCTTTTGAGGATGGTTTCACGGTTGATTTCTGTAAAAGAATACGACTATTTACAAGCAACGGGTGAACCTGAAAAGTGAAATTATCTAAGAATGTATAATAAAAAATTACATGGGCGGGAGTTTCTTCATCGGATTCTGAATCACTTGACGAGCTTTCGGTCTTCTTCGCGATAGGTTTAACGGCTTTTATGGAAGGTGTAGTAGCCTTTGCCGCAGGTGTAGCAGCCTTTGCAGATGGTTTCGCGGATGTTTTCTGTAAAAGGTTACGATTTTTTGAAAGCAATAGGCCGATTTGAAATACGAGTTTCTAAGAATGGATGAGAAAAACTACATTAGAAGGAGTTTCTTCATCAGAATCTGATTCACTCGAAGAACTTGAAGCGCCCGCTGCGACAGGTTTAGCACTTTTTGTGGTTGGTTTCGTGCTTGCTTTCTGAAAAGTAATGGCATAACAATTTTGGAACAACAAATCTACTCAAAAAGTACGGTGAAATATAAGACAAAGGTCACATTAGCAGGAGTTTCTTCTTCTGAATCTGAATCACTTGAAGAACTTTCTGCTTTCTTCACACCAGGTTTGACAGCTTTTGCGGCCGGCATAGATGCTTTTAAGGGAGACTTCACAGTTGCTTTCTATAAGTGAATCAAATAATCACTTAAAAGTACAAACCGATTTGTAAAAAGTACAGACGAGTTTCGAATTTTAAAAAATTACATTAGTAGGAGTTTCGTCGTCGCTATCTGATTCACTCGAACTTTCTGCTTTCTTGGCAGCAGGTTTAGAAGATTTTGCGGCTGGTACGGGAGTTTTCGCGGATGGCTTCAAAGTCCCTTTCTATAAATAGAACATGCGAATACTTAACACTATTGAGCTTATGAAAACAAAGCACAGACAAATTCAGAATGAAATTTACATTGGCAGCAGCTTCGTTATCGGAATCTGATTCACTCGAAGAGCTTTCCGCATTTTTGGTAGCAGGTCTAGCAGTTTTAGCGGCCGGCACAGCAGTTTTTGAGGCTGGCTTCACAGCTGATTTCTATAAGTGCACCCATCATACAATCACTTGGTAGTAATCAGGCTCGGAAAAAAAAGATTAAGTTGAGCAAAGAAATTACATTAACAGGAGTTTCATCATCGGAAGTCTGAATCGCTTGAAGAACTTTCGGCTTTCTTGGCGGCAGGTTTAAGTGCTTTCGCAGGTGGTTTCACAGCTGTTTTCTATAAATAAATCATATAATCACGTAACAGTTAAGCCGAAGCGGAAAAAAAGGATAGATTGATCCGAGATAAAGAATCACATTAGCAAGAGTTTCATCGTCCGAATCTGATTCACTCGAAGAACTTTTCGCTTTTTTGGCAGCAGGTTTGATAGTTTTTGCGGCTGACACGACAGCTTTCGCGAGTGGCTTCACAGCCGCTCTCTACAAGTGTGTCATACAACCACTTAACATTAATGGGTCGATCAGAAGAAGAAAGTGACGATGGATTGTGGATTCAAAAGAACTTACGTTGGGAGGAGTTTCATCATCGGAATCTGAATCACTAGAACTTTCTGCTTGTCCAGCAGTAGATTTAACAGCTTTTGCGGCTGGCACAGTAGTTTTTGTGGGTGGTTTCACAGTTGCTTTCTACAAAAGAATCATACAATCACTTAGCAGCTAAGCTGATCGAGGAAAAAGATAGGTTAAATTGAGATGGAAAAATCACATTGGTAGGAGATTCATCGTCGGAATCTGATTCACTCGAAGAACTTTCAGCTTTTTTGGCAGCAGATTTAACATTTTTTGCGGGTGGTTTCACAGGCGCTTTCTAGAAATGTACTTGATAGTAATGATCATATTTGAAAAAGCACAGACAAATTTAGAAGGAAATTACCTTGGCAGAAGTCTCGTCGTCAGAATCTGATTCACTTGAGGAACTTTCTGCTTTTTTAGCAGCGGGCTTGATACTTTTTACGGATGGTATAGATGGTTTTGCGGATGGCTTCGTACCTACTTTCTGTAAATGAAACATACAAACACTTAACAGTAATGGATCGATTAGGAAAACGCATAGACGAATTGTAGATTTTAAAAAAAACCTACAATAGCAGGGGTTTCGTCGTCCGAATCTGATTCACTCGAAGAACTTTCCGCTTGTTTGGCCGCAGGTTTAACAGTTTTTGCGGTTGGCACATTAGTTTTCGCGGGTGGTTTCACAGGTGCTTTCTAAAAGTGTCATTTGATAGTGATTAATAGATCTGAAAAAAAGCACAAACGAATTTAGGACAGAAATTACATTGGCAGAAGTCTCGTCGTCGGAATCTGATTCACTCGAAGAACTTTCTGTTTTTTTATTGGCATTGGGCTTGATAGTTTTTACGGGCGGTGTAGATGGTTTTGCGGATGGCTTCGTAGCTACTTTCTGTAAATAAAACATACAATCTACTAAACAGTAATGGGTCGATCAGGAAAAATCAGACGGATTGTGGATTTGAAAAAACTTACGTTAACAGGAGTTTCATCATCCGAATCTGACTCACTCGACGAACTTTCCGCTTTCTTAGCAGCAGGCTTGACAGTTTTTGCACTTGGTGTAGAAGCCGTTGTCGATGACTTCGCAACTGCTTTCTATAAACAAATCAATATTCGCCTAACAGTAACAAACGATTCGAAAGAAATAAAAAAAAAGCAAATGACTAAAGACTGGGAAAAACTACACTGGCAGAAGTTTCCTCATCAGAATCTTCTTCATTTGAAGAACTTCACGCTCTCGCAGTAGAAGGCATAACTACTTTCGAAAATGGTTTGGTCTCCATTTCATGCAAAATAACACCACATCAAGTCTTTATTTTGGTACCAGAGCAAAAAACACCATAATTGATAACTAGTAATAACTAAAATTGCGCAATTTCGGTATCGTTCAAATGCGCATTTTCATGTAAACATTTTGGTATGCGATCTGCCTATACTTGCCTCAAAATGAAATTGTCTTGGGAACAATTCGCTTACTTTTCGTGCACGAATGGCGTGTAGGAGAACATGCAAGTGAAGCGGCGCGCAAGATTAATGAAACTCCCTGTGGATGGCAAGAGCGCGACTGATCCTCTAGACTGTTCTCCAGCTCCCGACTTCGCAAACCACTTCCTAACCGTACTTTCTGCAACTGTATCATCGCCAAAGCTCCATTAATCTTCCGCCAGCTTCAATAGCTAGCAACTTCCCTTACGCACCAATCGTGCATGACTAGTAAGCGCATTTGTTCTCACAAACAGCCCATGTTAGAGCAACTACACGCAAGTTGTAAACCAAAACTTTCGCAACATGTGCAGATCAACGATACTAAAATCATATGACTGCCCGAAAAATGTATAAGGATGTGAAACAGTGAAATGTCATTATTTCATCAAAGCTCAATTCTTAGCGCTTCAAGTGTTCGCCTATTCATTAATAAAAGGATAAAGGATAAAGCTCTCGGCGTTGATCAATCCCTGAGGGATGCGCCATGCACTCGTCTTCAATTTTTAACTTCGTTTGAGGTGATTGAATGCATATCTGGCATTTACTATGACTCACGGTGGCCTCTCGCTGAACCGAGTCAGTGCTGCTTATCGTCCCAGACAAGTCTGAGACCTGCCTGGTACCTTTACCGACCCCAGAGGGATAGATGGCTTGTTGAGTCCATGAGCGCGAGATCGAACCATTGACCTCGTGTGCGACGCAGAGCACCTCTAACCACTGCGCCACATGCGCTCTAATTCATAAATAAACGATAAAAAATTAGAAAAAAGTAGAGTAGAAAATAAAAGACGCTTTCACATTACTTTCCAGAGCAGCTCGTTTCAACAAAATAATGGATGAAGGATGAAAACGAAACGTAAACATGGCTTCATAATAGTAGTATTCTCACAAGCCCATACACTATCGCTAATGCTTATGTCAATTCTACGCATAGATTTGGCTGAAAATCAATGACTACTTGGTGTTAAAGTTACCTTAGACTCTTTCTGTGCTGTATCCTCTGACGAATCCGACTCCGAATCGTCGTCTTCAACCGGTCCTTTCTTAGCCGGTGGAGCCGAATTCGAAATACCTGACGCAGGACGTTTCCTCGTAGCCAAATAAGACTCCATACAAATTTTCAAAGGTGGAATGTTGCCGTTATTTGAAATCTGAATTCGACCGTAAAGTTTACGACATAAATCGGAAAAAAAGTCATCCTTCAGCACTTTCCGGACGGATTTTTCTCGATATTCGCAAGCGGTGTGCGATTTCCGTTATTTGATAAGGACTTCTCCCTTAGTTTCCGAAAAAAATCAAGGTCTTGCGTATTACACTGATAGAAGAATAAGAGCTCTTGGCGTTGATCAATTCCTGAAGAATGCGCCATGATCTGGTTTCAAAGGGTTAATTTTTCGGGACCATGGACCCACAGCTTCAGCATCTCCAACTGGCAGCTCTGAACGCTCTTCTCCACGTTCTCTGCATTTTTAACAATCAGCGTGCTTCGCCTAACGACATCACGCTGCTGCATCCAACAATGCACGCTGGGAGTTAGAGATGCAAAGGACGTGGAGCAGACCGTTCAAAGTTGCCAGTTGGAGATGCAGGGGCGTGGGTCCACGGTTCCCAAAAAAATTAACTTCGTTTGATTTAATCGAATGCATACCTGGCTTTCACAATGACCCGTGGTGGCCTAACAATGTATTAAACCAGTGCTGCTGGCCTCCGTGACAAGTCTGGCACTGATTTATAGACATCAGAGCAATGGAAAGGTTGGTGAGTCATGAGCGCGGGATCGAACCATCGTCCACGAGTGCGACGCAAAGTACCTTCAAGCACTGCGCCACGCACCCTCTATGACTCTGATACTAGGCAGTTTCCTTTCCACGCCCATATACCTTGTGCATATGCAACTCTTACGCGCGAAAAGACTCACGAGTGTGTAACATTATCTTTCTTTTGCTCCCACAGCGCACTATGAAGACCTCTCAAAAACCAGATTTAATTTTAACAAGGCCAAGATTTCTTGCTATCGATTGGGTGTTTGACAGCTCAATAGAAAACCATCCACAGACCCTAACAGTTCAAGTAGAGCACTCTGAGTGTTAAACATTATTATTTTTGCTGCTAGAGCACACTGAGAAGGTCTTTCAGGAAACCAAGCGCAGTTCTGAATTGCCCATAATTTAAGCTTTCGATTGACTACGAAAATCCCAGCAAAAAAGCTTTGTTTAGCAAAAAAAAACGAGCTTAGAAACTCGATGGTCAAAGACGATTTCACCGTCGGGAAAGGATTAAATGGAATAAACATCCAAAAAAATTCCAAAAAAGAATGCCTAAAGCCTAAACGAGTTAGTACGCCAGGGCCATACATCGGTGTTTCAGAGGTTTCGGCCTCCTCGTCAGTGACCCCCGTCCCACACCAAGCCCAGCATTGGGGCAAGGAGGGAGGCGTATGTGCCCTCCTAGCCTCCGAAACGCCGGTGTATGGCCCTGGCGTACTAACCTCGTTTAGGCTTTAGACAATCTTTTTGGAATTATTCTGAATGTTTATTGCGAGGTTTCAAAAACAGTCGATCTTATGGAATAAACATCCTCAGATAGAAAACGATATTTATGAGAGAGCAATTCAAAAATTAAAAAAAAAAGCAGCCGTATATCGAAAACCACTTACAAACTTCTTTATATCGGCGATTTTTGCAGCGCTAAACATATTTTTAATGGACTTGGGGTCCCTCTTGAAAATCTCATTGTATAAAACGCATTCAGCATACAAATCCGACGACATGGTTGGATCAGTAGTGCCTGAAAAAAAATGCCTAGACTGAATTGAAATTACCGGGGTAGAAATTTATTCCCGAACGAGCGCTAGACTAAATTTAAAACTTCCTATAACCTTTGGGGATAGGAAAGAAAGAAAAGAAACATTCCTTAGAAAGTAGGAACAGAACGGAAGGGAAAAACCAGAGGGGGTAACCAACAAATACGTAGTCTAATAGCGGCCTGTGATTGACAGTCATGGCCCTACTATACGGATATTGAGCTGAAAGAAAGAAACAAAGCCTCTTGTCCATCTAATTTGCAGATAACAATTATAAATATACCTAAGAGAAATGAGTGGCATGCAAAAATTCGACCTCAGGCGAGAATTGAACCCGCGCTCTATCCATACCGTGGACGTGTGCTATCCCCATTACACCACCGAGGTCACTCATTTCGACATCTCTCTTTCATAGCTATCAGCTACCAACCATTAACAGATTTAGTCGGATAAGCGGTAGGAACGAAAAGCGGGTTGACTCCCGTCTGAGGTCGGATTTTTGCTTATCTCTCAATTCTCTTAGCTAAACTCGAAACACAATAACACTGAGAGAAAGCAGTAAGAACATAAGAAATCTTGGAACAGTAAAAATAACTAATAAAAATATGAAAGGAAAAACGAGAATAAAGAACTATAAGGCTGATAATCGGAGACACAGAGAAAAAAACAGGACTCACGTCGACAAATAGGATCGGGACCTTTTTCAACAAGGATTATGGACTGAAAATCAATAGTAAACAAGGCTGCAAAACGAGAAAGTAAACAAGTAAACAAGCAAACAAGTAAACAAGTAAATAAAACAAAGAAGCCGTACGAACTCACCCTTCAGGGGCCTAAGAAGGAAAAGCAGCGGAGCGCGACGAATCACTGCGCTCCAAGGAGAAGGACACGGTAGAAACTATCGTGTAGGGACCACGTGCATGCTCAGCCAGTACGATCCTTCAATCATTTCGTGGGTGCGCCGTGGCCGAGTGGTTGTGAAGCACGTCATGGTGCGCGTGGAGCCGAGTTCTATCCCTGCCATCAACACAAAGCCTTATAGGAGCGCCACAACCATGATATCCTCAAGATTTCAAGAAGACTCGCTCAGTCAGTATTCAACGACGTTCAGGAAGAAGACGAAAAAGGAATTGATTGCTAGAAGTACTGGGATCCGCGCGATAAAAATTTTGACGACGGGTCATGCAAATAAATAAATAAAAATAATCTATTCACGCTCCTAGATCTAATTTCTATGGCCATGAGGGCTTTTCATCGATAAGCCCTATTTTTACCTAGCCACGATTTGCCCATTGAGGGGTTACTTTCCGGTTACTCGTGACCTCATAAGGCTCGTAGGATGTGGCGGATGTGGGGCACGGACCACCAGTGACATCGCTTCTCGAGCGGCACATGAATTCGGAGTTGAGGCAAATCACGAAGCAACAGCGATAGTGCGCTTCATTAGCAGCGCGTGGATCCGGAGTTGGGGCTACTAAGACGTTGTTTGTGCGGATTCTCGGTACTCCACGGGCTGGTCTGACCCAAGGTTCACAGTCAAATGACTTATTCGCATATTCCCCGGATCGACTATCTATTAACCTGATGGAATATTGTAAGCCTTTCAAGAGGTCTTGTAAGAGGCATCTTGAATAGTGAACGTACGTTTCTATATTCTCGCACGCCTCATCGGTAGCACATGCCTTTCAATACACCGTTCCCTGACAACTAATAGTAGCAGCGCTGAAGATGTATCACTCTACGTCAAGTGAAAAGATTACTTGCTCTTGCGGTATAGAATGATTTTTCAGTTAATGGCTCACGGCTGGTAAGACAGGCATATAGCCATACCTTCCAATCTACTAAGTTGAGACATCGCTTGAAAGTTCTGCATTATCATACTATATCCCAAATTTTCCGTCCTGATATGCTGACGTTTTGACAAAAAAAATTTCGTACGAATAGAAATGAAGCCTGAATGGATGAGTTTCATACTTAATTCTTTTCCATAACGAATCACTTTGACGTCAAATGTTCACGCTCCCACCAACGCTTCCTATGTCAGTGTAACAATCTTGAAACGATTTACTGTGTCCAATCTCAGCGACGAAATTGTCAACGATGACTTTAAAATAGCCATGGACTTTTCTGTGAAAATTTTCGAAGCATTTTCGAATACTTCCACCTGGTATTCGTCATAGCCTAATAATGATGCCTAAAAGAATGAGGCAACAAAGATTGTTGAAACCGATGATAGTTTGCATCTCCTCATGCGGAAGCATTCGATTCGATTTGTAAAATATTTGGAAGTATCGATTTTGACGGCTTAGCTCGTGTTGACGAAAACGTCAGCTCCTCTACTATTCAAAAAAACAATAAAGTGGAGTGGTGTACAAAAACATTCGCTTCAGTTGGGATTCGAACCCACATCTCACTCTTTTCGGGAGCTCGTGCTGAACCGTTGCACTACCGACGCTCGTTCTACACACCACTCTTTCTACGCTACAACGCTTTACCTTTCAACAACCAAGTCTGCGGTGTGGCGTGTGCAGTTAGTATCGCCATTGAACCCCCTTATGCTGACAGATATTGAGTTTCAATAATAAATTAGAATTCATTTTATTTGACCGCGATTGCGGTGGTATGATGTTACAATAAAAAAGGGTGATTATTGAAACCCAATGTCTGTCAACATAAGTGCGTTCAATGCCGATAGCGACTGCCCACGCCAGACCGTGGACAGTTGGCTCTTGACAGATAACGCGTTGTAACGTACAAAGAGTGGTGTCAGAATGAGCGTCGGTAGTGCAACGGTTCAGCACGCGCTCTCGGAAAGAATGAGATTGGGCTCGAATCCCGGCTGACGTAAACGTTTTTGCGCACCACTCTACAACATTGGGCTTATTTAAACATCATACACTGCAACACGTGGTCAAATAAAATGAATTCTGATATCCAAGAAACAATCTTTCGGTTTATAGATAGCCAGTCCGATGGCGTCATAGTCTATCTCTTGATCCTTTATGACCAGACCTTTTCTAGAGGACTCCGATGGAAGTCACGTGCGTTATAGGCATAGATCGATGACAAAGATGCGAACTTGACCTTCTAGATTTACGCAGCCTAGAATGGTCCTGAAATTTTAGCACCCGTACTCATCCTACCCAATCCTGCCGTATCGATGACTCTTCCAGGGTGCATAGATTGCCAGATTCTCAGCATAGGTGCACGATATACTTACGTGTGGCCTGCCGGTCTCACCCGGAGTAGACGAGGAGCCTATCTGCAGAAGATGATCTCCAACCACCTTCTACGTACTTCTCACACACTTCATTGCAAGCTTTCATTAAACTGACTGAAAATAAAATCTGCTCGACAAGAACCCACACACGCACTTATCAGAAATTTCTACTTCCGCACAAAAAGCACAATCCAGATTGGATTAGCACAAACGTGGTTAGGAGCCTCGTGACCCTGCGACTAGAAAACTGAGGATCCCTCAATAATGTAGATCCGTAAAATACGGGAGCTATTACTAACAATATGAGGGTTGCCAACGGCTTAGAAATCGGTACCTTAATAATCTGCCATGACAGTTATGTCCAGAATAGAAACCCCAATAGTCGGTCCATGTGTAGTACTCTATAGTAGTTCGACTAACATTTTGAGCTGTCGAAAAAACTGCTGGTTGAGAGAAATTAATTTGAAGAACCGGTAAAAGATTGGCTTCTATTGTTAAGCGACAAATTTAACCTGGTCCAAAATTTCTACATTTAAGTTTTTTCAATGTTTTTACTGCTTTTTCACAGTGTTGTGATGTTCCAAATATATCTAACAGAAATGAGTGATGAGCAAAAACTCGACCTCAGATGGAAATGGACCCGAGTTTCACCCATACCGTGGACGGGTGCTGCCAATGCACCATCGAGACACTGTTTCGCTGCCACTCATTCTTTAATGTCTCTATCACAGCTATCAGCCACCAACCTATGACAGGTTCGGTCAGGTAAGCAATATCGCTTTATAAACCCATCTAATCTGACAACCATTGTGCTATGCAATATTCAAGATTTTTTTTCTTTGGCGGTATGGGTGAAACGCTGGTTCAACCCCCGTCTGAGGTCGAATTTTTGCTCACCACTCAATTCTTTTAGGGAATTGCTACATTATTAACTGGTAACAAAGGTTAATTATTAGGAGCACTCTGGTTCATTATTCCTCGTATCACGAAATTCGCACCAGAAATGGGCACATGTGAGGAACGGTACAGAATGAGTGACCAAAAATAATTTGTGAAAATGGCGCGACAAACACTCTTCAGGGTAGGTTCACAAAAAAAGCATGCTATCATTTGATAAATCTAGCCAACGTGAAGTACCGTCCGATCACCCAATCACTTCCTATTGGTAATAGTTATTGAACTTTTAGTAGACACTTTACACCTACAATCAGCTCAAACGGTCTATGTAGAACAAAAACCGCACAATTTGTCATAACTGCAGAGGCGGTTACGGCATGAATTAGGGTAGGGTATACTCATTTTTGAGCGCATGTGGCGCAGTAGCTAGAGGTGCTCTGTATCGGACGCAAGGTCGATGATTTGATCTTGCGTTCATGGCTCAGCAAGCCATGCAGCCATCCACGGTCGGTAAATTCGTACCAGACCGGTCTCAGACTTGTCTGGGAGGATGACTAGCACTGACTCTGTACAACGGGAGGCCACCGCAAGTCATTGTAAAGGCCAGATATGCATTCAATCACCTCAAGCGAAGTTGAAAATTCAAGACGAGCTTTATCCTTTATACTTTGTGCTTATTTTCAGTTGAATGTGTGGGATCGAATACGTTAGTGCAACAGGTAGACCACCTAGTTTCCGTGTTAGGGATTTCGACGCTAAATTTCAAGTAAACGCTTTACGCTGATTGTCCTAGATAGGACTGGCACAATTAAGAGATATCTAGACCAAGAACAATCACATAACGAAGCAGGATTTTGAAATTTTCCCTTTTGCAGTCTTTCGCATTTCAAACCTATTTTCCCACATACTTTAGAAGTGCTTTCGGTGATTTCTGCTCTCTGATATGATTTAAACTCTTCTATACATCCTGTGGTACTTCTGCTACATTTCGGACTCATCTATATTGCAAAGAAGATTCTTTTGCAAAGAAGAAAAAATCTTTTCAACAAAGATATTTTGACTGCAGGTTTATTGTTCCTTATACTCAATATTGTGGGCGCCGTAGCCGAGTGTTTGTGATGGTCGCCCTGGCGCCCAGGAGCCGGGCTCCACCCCCCACCCCCACCCCCCTCGAACTCTCTCCGGCAGTCAACAACAACGCCTTACGGAACGCCCACAGTCAGGCTGTTCTCGAGATTGCAAGCAGACTCGCTCAACCAGTATCCTACGACGTTTAAGAAAAAACAAAAATAACGAAATGAATGCTAGAAGTGCTGTGTTTCTCATAGTGAAATTTTAAATCCCGGTGAAGCCGGATCAATAAAGTGTAAAACGTGTATGATGAACATTTCTCGAGTGGCATTTGAGATATATCACAAAAGAAGTTTGTGGGTTCGTTTCTAGTGTTTTTCAAAAATCTCAATTGTTAATTTGACCATACCAGGATTAGCACAGTTAAACCTACTTGATAAAATATGTGGAATGTGTGGATTTCCCAACACAGCCGATAGAGGCACTCTGCAAAAACCTGATTGGTCGCTGGTCAGTCCTCCACTTCCCTCAAGCAAAACAAGCTTTTCCTTCTTTCGAGGTTGACAAATTGTTGGCAGATCTCTTTGCAATGTACGACCATAAAATGGATATTCCGGCAGACCTCCACAAGTCACTGCATCAAATCAAGTGAACATTCAATCAACTTTTTATCCATTTAAAGTATGTGCACGTTGCGCCTTTAGAGATTGACTGATGTCAAGCACTTTGTCCTTTTCGTTGTGCAATAACAGCCTTTGGTTCTATTCTGCCTCAGGTCAGCCAAACCTCTTATCCTTTTCAGAGTTATCACATTAGTGCTAGACTCGCTTTAGATGACATCCAAATGTGATGCGAGCAAGCTCTACGACTGCCTGCAGTAGAAACCTGTGAACGCTCTACTAGACTTGGTAGTAGTATACTTTGTGTTCTTACTTTATGCCAATAACTCAAAATTATAATAAACTTTATTTTTATGAGCAAAACCAAACCCGACAGAAGCGCATGCAAGTTTTTACATGGAGTTGTTGATGTATTCTTTTCATCTGAGCTACTCGTAAAAACAAGCGATCGAGATCAAGCAATGAAGAGAAAAATAGTACAATAGTAAAATTTTCATGACCTAAAAATGAAAGAGCATTTTGTACGAAAGCGGCCTATTATGGCTGTCAATTCTGATGTAACTTGACACGTTCGAAAATTCAGTTGAAACCCTGAAGAGAAGTGGAACGATGACCGAATTCTGGTACAGTTTTGAAACAATAACATTCCAGAAGACGAATCGCTGTCGGTTTCAGCTGCTTCTTCATTTGTGGACTGAAAAAATTCAAGTGATCAGAGGCGATTTTTTTTCATACTGTTACAGTTGTTCTGTAAATACGTAACAGTGAAAAGCTGTGAACATAATATAGAATTTTGGCATGACTATTCAACTCCTTGAGTTCCAAAAGGCCCTTGAATGTGCCACCGTTCGTGCGCCGCGCACTATGGGAATTTTATATTTCGCGAACTGCAATGGGATATGAAAATTTATATGATGCATTGAGATTCTAAGGGAACCTTATCAGCGTTAAATGATGGAATACCACAAGAGATTTTCACGAAAGTCTTTTTTAGTAGAAAGGACGCCCATGTGCCAAAGTATCTCATGTGTTTCAACGAGGAAATAAGATTGTTTTGGAGAAAGACATATTTCCAATGTTACAATACATCCGGACAGCATATTTGAGCCTTTCATGACGTTTGTTATGAGCACTTATACAGTGCAATACACGTGTTTCGGCCTTGCAGCCTCGCCAGTTGAACATTGCCATCGTCTTGCCGTCACCTTCTGGGGAAGAACCCGCTTACAAAGAAGTTATTAGGACATCTTTGATTTTGCCTATTCTTTGCTTTGCCTATGTTTTCGTAGTCTTCCGATAGCTTAAAAAAGCGAATTTTGATAATGACCCTGGTGTGTGCAACGAACATCGTATTATGTCTTACTAACGAAAAAAGGATAACCTAAATTTCGGAAAAAAAGTTTACGTCCGCGCCTATTTTCCAGCACAAACCGCTCTCATCTATGAAATTGGGGTACGTATAAAACAATAGAACAAAGTCTGCTCTAAAATTTTTTGAAAGTCGTAGCTCCTAAAGTCTGAAAAGTTCTCCGAATTATCGCTGAAGTGGTAACGTATTGCAATGCACACTATCAATTTTGACAAAAAAGTCATTGTTTGAAATTGTTTCAACATTCCCAGTGAGAAGAGTGATGTGCCAAATTTTCTGCGTCAATTGAGATTCGAACACACAACTCCTCTATCCGGGGAGACTGCTAAACCATTATACTACCGTCACCCGTCTCGACACCATGCTTTTCTACGCTACAACGTGTCCATCTGTCAGCGGTCAACCGTCAAGGATTTGGCGTGGGCGGTCGCTATCGACACTAAACTGATGCTGACAGATAGTTGGTATCGATGATCAATTACAATTCTTCTTATTTGACCGCTTTCAGCGGTTCAAAGGCGGTCAAATGAACAAATTTGATTTCTTTATCCTTTTTTTTTTACTCAAAACTAGCTTTATTGTGTCTTTTCTGCTACATTTGACCTTTTGCCGGCGATTGAACCTTTTTGGTGGTGAGATCTAAATTTCATTAGAAAACTACCGCATTGCCATTTCGATGTACTGCGCTTGCCGCGCGACCCTGCCCCCTGTCCCCTGCCACATGAGAAATAAACATGGGACTCAAGGGGTTAAGCAAACTTTTATGAGAATGTATTGATACACAGTAGCAGACGATAAAAACGGCACTTTTGTTGAAATTTCTATCAAAAATCATTGTGATAATTCCAAATTCATACCTCCAGAAAATGTACATGTAGAATAATACTGCATGGTGTAAGTAGTAGATTAAGTAGGAGAAGTAATGCAAGAAATGAAAGATTTGAGTATGAGGCTCAAAAATGTACTGGATGATCCTCACCATATAGCTGGGCACATTAAGCAAAACGAACGTGCTAAATAGATCCATTTATGTTACTTAGTTAAGAAATCTTTTACTCATAACAAGCGGATTATTGTGAAGCCATTGTTTACCTCGTCACGATCAGTAGAGTTCTACTGAGCTGTAGATCTGAAGAACGCAGTTTCCCACATGTTGATCGGTTTGACTGTGTCGACATTTGGGTAGTATGTGTCTGACTCAACAACAACTTTTTCGCAGTTGTTTCTTCCTAAAAAACTATTTAAACGAATTTCGTGAAGCAAATCAATGCTGTATGATGACACGGGTCAACACAGTGAATTAAAGCTAACGAAAGTTTGATCTCAACTTGAATTAAATCTCCTACAATAATCACTTGAAGACCAGCGTTGATAGGCAGACGGCGTCGCGCCGTCGCTTGCGCGGCACTCACAGGGCGGTATCTGTGTGTCCGTCAGAGATGTCACGCTGTCCGCGACTGCCTTTCCGCGAGCGCCTGCATTCCCACGAGACCGGACGCCGCCGTTTACAGCAGCAGAGTGAGATTGATGTCGCGCGGCACGCCACGAAGGGTGCCGTTTGGTCTTCGAAAGGATGAATAACGATATTCTTTTTTTGCTTTCCATTCGCATACATTCTGCATGTCGAAGATCTCTTCCATGTGTGAAAGTTCGAGGATTATCGCGAAGCCGTGTTACACAGGCATAGTTTGCTGTCACGAGGTTAACTTGGAATATGCGGGATCACGTATCTTCCAGAAGTACACTAGGATTCAGGAATAAGCCTTGTGTTTCTATTCTTTTGGATTTAGTTATACCTTATCTACATATGCAGACTGATTAGGCATATATGCACTGAGGTACTCGCGTGTCTGCATACCCTAATCTGGATGGAACTGAACCCAGATAAAAAGGGGGGTTGCTTCCACATTTCGAGAGAATAAAATAACTTATACCCATCTATTATTATGTGTGATCCCATAAATCACCCATTGAGCAAAAAGTGGCAGACGCAGAGACCTACATTGAGCGGTTTTCACTGAATAAGAAAAAGAGTGACACTGCTGATACAATTTCAAATTGCTCGATTGATAGTGGGATTTCAGTAAATGCGGATAATGAGTATGTAAGACTATTACTGTACGTGATTTTTGTATGACAAAGCGACTACAATGTTCTCCTAAAATATATTAAATGTATAATCAAAAATTGCGTAAGAGGAAAAAATCTGTTCATTTTTCGAAATTCTGATGGAAATCACTTTCACGAAGCCTGGTAAATGCGACGGCCGCAATTTTTCATAATTCTGAGTGGTATAATTACATTGAACTCACATAGTGTATCGGGTTACCATTGGATGAGCGGTCGAATCGTACCCTGAGTACGCCTGACGAGTATATCCGCATGCATTGACGGTAACGGTAGATGGAAAGAGAATTGACAAACATAATGAGTATAGCAGGCACCAGGGTGCAGATGGCCGTGTCCAGTAACGTGAAGAGGAAATAGTGATCGGCAACCGGATACCTATAAAACAATGAATTGAGCACCTTTAATCCACCTCAAGCAAGACTACCATGCAATTATTGCTACGCGTGTAACAAAGTCATCATATAAGTATCTCGCAATATACAGTGGACATATTATTCACTAGGGTCAAGTCTGCGTCCCGGGCTCACCAGATTTTTCCACATAATCCGTTCTGAGTCCGCAATTCGATATCAGAGTTGTTCAAGAGGTTAAAAACAGTTATTTGGTAGGCTGTCATAAATTACTTCACAAATTAGATACAAGCCATTTGTGTAACGCATCCTTCACCAATATATCAACGGTAAAAGTTTTATCCGTTTCTAATTAATGACGCCTCATCGAACACAACAGAAGTAAACCCAAGGATACATAGTGGTGATTTGAATTAAAATTCGAGTTAAATAGATCAAAGTAGCTCAAGGCGTTGAACAGATTACTCATTCACCTGCAATTTTGTGGAACACCAACTTGAAAAAAAAACACCGGTAAACCCTAACCATTTACCCATGAGTAGCAAAATTACTCACTACGCCTTGTTATCATATTTTCACATGAAGAATTTTTCCTTCACTGTTATGAAAACGAACGCGCGGTGGCCAAGTGGTTGTGATGCTGGTCACGGCGCGCAAGGAGCCGACCTCCACCCCTCCCCCTCCCCACCTCCCACTTTTCTCCTGCAGTAAAAACGGCGTCCTATGGAACGCCACAGCAAGGCTGTTCTTGAGATTGCAAGAGACTCGCTCAACCAGCATTCCAAGCCGTTCAAGAAAAAGACGAAAAACGAATTGAATGCTTGAAGTAGTGGGACCCACACAGTGAAAAAAAAAACACTGCGTTGACTGATCAAATAAAGTGTTAAAGTGCTATAAGTTATAGACAACAAAGGTAGCCCACTAAGCTCTCCCATTGGGGACGAGTGCACTAACAGGTGACTCATCGTAGCCTTCTAACGAGTTCACGCAGCTTTGAAGAACCAACTCGGAGCCCTTTTCTCTGTTTGATTTGATACGTAGGAAAGGATTGGTGAATTTACAAGAATTTATTGTCAACCTTTGTACCACTCCCTTCCAACGTCTATGAAAATCGGATTTATATGGCATTTGATTTTTCTACCGTGCAAGTAAGGATGGCGTAGCTGACTCTAAGACTCGCCAGTTCAAAATGGCACAACACAGTACTATGCGACATTGTGGTAGATGCATACGGTTTATACGTGAGCCATAATTACTATGTGAAGGATCAAAAACTATCTTGAGCCTACCTTCTAATCTAATCTGAGCTAGCTAAGAAAAAACGCTTGGAACTCTAAGGACACTGTACATCATATACCTCTTAGATGCTCGAGGCGTGGTATATTAACATAATATTCACATTAGAATGATCCGCAGCCTGTTGACAAGAGAAAAGGATATATGCTGACGCAGAGGCATTACCTACCAATGCGAAGAATTTTGAGTGAAAGAGGTTTGAGTCGATTCTAAAACTGTCATTTCCCAAGAACTATTGGTGTAAACAGGAGAAAGTCATCGTGGATG
The DNA here is from genome assembly GCA_019055375.1 of Parelaphostrongylus tenuis. Lineage (NCBI taxonomy): Eukaryota > Metazoa > Nematoda > Chromadorea > Rhabditida > Metastrongylidae > Parelaphostrongylus > Parelaphostrongylus tenuis. The sequence goes on along the minus strand of JAHQIW010007463.1, from coordinate 69,101 downwards.
AATCATTATTAGCACTGCTTCGTTTCTATGAATTCCACGTTTAGTAAATATACGTAATTGCATGAGTAAATAGTTCAATAAAAAATGGGGAGTAGTCTGGGACACTCTCTCAACTTTCGACATAGGTTACTGAGCGATATTCTGAGGTTCACCTACCCACTCGAATTCATGAGATAGTGCTCTCTGCACGCGGAGGTCACATAGTCTGGCACTTCAGATAATTTGAGGAGTTGTGCAAAATTTACTAGATTAAGAAACGTTGTCGTCCAATAATCAATAAATTCATTCAACACTAACCCTGTTTTTGTAGCTCAAACCCAAAGATTATTCCGTTGTCGAAGTCCTGCTATCAAGTTAATACTAATTACACGTCGTCCTCGTGAGGAACTAAAACTTCGCGTGGTTTTTTGTAACAGTAGAGTGATGTTTTCGCTGCACGTGTAAAAAATTTCTTCTACAACTGGAATATTTTGTGGAATCGCCAAGCTGAAGTCGAATTTATACGCGGATTTGATCACCTCCGTGACTGCTGCAAGTTATAAGAATTGATGAAGCTCTACGGCTGTTGCGTCTTAGTCATCTAGATATCCGAATATTGAGTAAAGGGAATGTCAAAAATTACAAAATTTTAGAGGATCTTGATCACTAACTTCATGATTTTGACCAATTAGTTAACGTGTAATTGCTATATTAGCAGGTAGTTCGAAAAGCTCTTTCAATCTTCTCTCCTTATTGAGAGAAAGAGAGAGAAAAACTCTTCAAATGTTTAGGAACATCATGGAGGAGGTGACATTTCTACGCAAGTTGAGGACAACATGCTTCCTTCTCTCAGAACAACTAAACTTAATGAACTCTCGTGCCCAGTAAGATGTTTGAGTACACCTCCAAGAATGAAAAAACTGACTGAAGCTTTGGTATACTTTCGTAATTTACTGTCACTGTGTACAAACAGTCAACGTTCGAGAAATAGGTGGCCATACTTAGGGTCATCTTAGCAACATCCATAATTGTCATGCCTTATTTGGTTTTTTTACGGTTCATCTTCCTCGTTTGAAAAAGCCTGGGCTGTCTATTGAAAATGACTCAAAAGTAGCAAAGTTACTCACCCAAACACGTGGGCCTTACTACTCAGGCCACAGAACAATTCGCCTTTATATTCCTCAAGGCCGGCAAACATGAACACCCAGCTGTAGAAGACAATTGAAGTTACTAAGGTCGCGATAGTCCAGTTTCGGGAGAACTTCTTTGTGCAGACCCATTTACGAAAACCTGAATTATTCATCATATTTTGATTAATCACGATATATTTTGCTTACTAGTAGCTTTTGAGCAAGCAGAAGATCGTCGAAGAAAATGTCCCTGTTTATCCAATCAGTTAAATAGAAAAGGAAAGTAAATCGAGAAGTTTGTCGTTCAAAGAAACGCAGCTTCACCTGGGCGATATAGTACGACCATTCGGTCACATGATATCCACGAAATCATCCACACACAGACAAAATCCGATAGATGAGCGAGAAATGTAAATAATTTGCAGCCAATCTCTGAATCCATGTAGATATGAAGGCGATATGCCGAATCCACCCATGACACTACCAACTGAATTAGAAGTAATTATAACTAGGAAAAAAACGACTAGCGTAGAAAGAAAAAATAATTAGACCAACTATATTGTTGAGTGGTATGCAAAACCTTGAACCTCGGACGTGAGTTAAATCCACGTATCACTCGTTCAGTAAGCGTGTGTTAACCACTACCTTATCGAAGCTCCTGCTCTATTGCCACTCGTACCGTGTACACATAGGTTCAGCTTCTGCCCAAAATTTAAAATTTTGCATATCACTTATTATTGGATATACCCAGTGATGTAGAGTGATATGCAAAACCATCGCGCGCGCCAGGCTGGGCTCGAACCCACGCATCTCTTTATCCGGTAGAGCGTGCACTAACCCGCTCCACTACTGACGCCCACTTTGCCCACCATTCTTTCTAGACTACAACGCATCAGTCTGTCAGCAACCAATATGGATATATAGTTATACATTATGTGACTGTCAGAAAGCAGTTAAATAAATATTCTTATCAATTACATAAATGAACCTAGCCTTCATAAGAAAAATGTCATTGTATTGGTTGAAAGTGGTGTATTCAATGGAATTTTTGGGGAAAGACGAGCATTTGATGTACTGAAGCTTGCCAAACCAAGCGCGATAAAAAGGATATGAATGGCATTGGATTTGATTAAAAGGCTGACGTCATTAGGATGACCAAGTATCCATTTCCAATGGTTTTTCAATGAATAAAACAAGTAGGAGAAGTTCAAGTTCTAAATTTACTGCTACACTATCTTATGGAAACCAACCGAGGTTGTCATTTGTATAATTACTGTAATAGAAGTCTTGAGCTGTGAGAGCACTATTGACATTCTCACGCCTTCGTGGTTAGCTAAAAAAAACAACTTAGCAAAGATTGTCTCACCGTAAGCAAAAACACGCAACTTGATACGGACAACGTGCATAGATAGACGTTTGACGTCAGACGTCGCAGCCAAAAGTTTGTCCTAAAATTTGATACATAGTAAAAATGTATTAGCATTGTCGACACTTCTTCTAGTTGTTCTTGATTCTGGTCAAATGTAAATAAGACTAGCAAAGGTTTTTCAAAGCATTCTGAAATAAGGCAAATGCATTTCGCAGTATTGAGGTCTTCTGCAATCACAGGTGATTATTGCAAACCCATTCCCCGGGCTAATTATGTCTTCCATCTCCTCAGGATCGATAAATAGATACCAAATTTATCTATACTTTATACTTTTTTATTTTATGGTAAATTAATGCAATATCAACGCACATTAAACCATTTCTACTATGCATGGAGTAGAACAGTTGCACTCCATATGTCTAACGCGTCAGAGCATCGGTAAGTCACCCTCCCCAGCATAGGTGGGCTGATAAATATGCTTGTCGATTATGTGAAGCTCAATCTTATTTTCCCAGCCACACTGCAGTTGAACGATCTCTTTGCAGAAAATAAGCGCAGCGTTGGAATTATTGAAACCTACGCCATCGAATGATTATTGATAGTCTAAAGAACGAGAGTTGGAATCATTGAAACTTACGCTTTTAAACGAATACTATTATCTAAAAAAGAGCTCTGACCAGCGTAAATGTTTCCTTTTTCCTAAAACGCTGTCAAAAAAGCTTTTCCAAAAAGCAAACACATTTTTTAGTTCTCCGAGACTTGTGTTATCGAAAGTGTTTTAGTACTCTAAGGAAGGAGTTTCGTCCAGCGGAATATGAGCTAGTTAAGAAGAAAGCTCGTGTTTGTGTGAAACATAATTTTGTTCTGAATTTTAAGCGTTACAAAAGGGCATTTTGGAAAACCGACCATGTATTACGTAGCCAAAGATTTGAGCTTTCGAATGAGTGCTAACATTCCAATGAAGATTTCCCCTCTAATGAAATGAGTCGAACATTTACTTAATTCCGGATAACCGAAAAGAATTGCATGAATATTCGGACCAAAGGACACATCATATCAAAGCCACTAAAGTAAAGGTTCCTGAGACAGAAACTCTATCACACACAACATTATTGAATTACTTCACTTTTGTTGGTGGAATAAGCTTGCTGGAATGAAAATTATTATATTGTGGCCCACTAGCGAATACTGCTATCTGGGACAGTGTATTGACAATTCGATAGCACTCAGTCATAGTTTGCTCACTAATTCTGTTTTGTTACTAAAAGCACTCAGGAGGATGTCAGTAAAAGGTTTTCTATGAGTTGGTATTAAGTGGTTTCTGTAACTCGAAAACAGAAGTACATGAGGATTTCCTTGCTATTGCTGAATGGATATTTCATCATAAATAAGATGCATGAAGCAAATAATTATTAATTCCGTATCTACGATGGTTTTTTGAGAAAATATTGTGCATTATAACGATTACAACGAGCTGAACGCTTAGAAAAATCAACGAATGCTGCTTTTGATCCTGTGTTAAGCTTCGTATACTAGTCTGAAAGAACATAGAGAGTGGTTCTGATTGTGACTCATTAATTTTTTATTTTCAGTCTCGACCAGAAATGTCGTGAGTAGAGCGATGCTTATAGAAGCCCTGAAACACATAGTGCTCTCGATCTATCATCTCATCTGAGATAACCAAGCCATCCGATCCATCTGAGATCAGCAATCTGATAACAAACATGTGCTGGTAAAAAAAGCACGAATCAACACATCGGTAGGTCCGCATATGCCATAGCTTGGATGGACCGAATACGTATTCGATGATCTATACGATGCCACAAATGGAGTAGAACGCATGACGGAATCTAGCAAAGGGAATAAGCGTCAATGCTTACCGTTCTCTTTGGAATTCATAGTAAAAACGATCGATGTAATCAAGAGAATGCCTGAAGATCGAAGCATCAACTCAATAAGAAACGTTCACTGATCACTCAGAAACACACATCAAGAAATCACGTTCCGTCATGGTCATTCCTAAGTTTGGTCCAAAGGTCTTTCAGATGGTCCGTTTTACATAACTTACTAGTTTTCAGTTATAGTTTTCTTCCCGAGCTGACGCGTATTCAATATAATCAAGATTTTTCGTTACTAGATGACGCCTTGGCAATTTCTCCTTCTTAGGAGCTTTCTTCACTTGCCTTAAGACCGCGATGAAAAGAAGAGTTTGTCTCCATGTAAGAGTGAGTATATGTGCGGCTTAAGAGTCTGTCGAGTTGCTTACTCAGTGCATTTCAAATGATGGTAAAACGTGGCTCCACCACTAAGGAGAGAAGTGTCTAGAAAGTCAGAGCGCTCAATGTCGTCATTTCTTGTATATCCGAAGAAATTTTTGCTGATATGCGACTAGGATTGTTTTCCCGGCAAGAGGATTTTTACATGATTGAGAGATATTATTTTTACAATAGATTCCAATAAATCCAGCTCTGAATCTGATTTGCCACAATTCCTCAGTGCTCACGAACGTTTGTTAGGCATATTTCAGTCAATACGATTTTCAAAGCGTTATGAGAGACCATTTTTTATCAGTAATGAGTTAATGAGTTTACTATGGGGACCGGTGACATAGTGGCTAATGATGCTGAATGTGACTCGATGCGGGGTTGAAATCGATGCTTTTTCTTTGTCCTCGCAAACACGTATGGTACCAACTTGATTTTCCGAAGTGATAGAAGTCTTGATTTGTCTGAGATGCGGAATCAAACGAAAGACCGCGTTTGTAATACAGACTATCCTTTCAATTCTAGCCACAAAGAAAGTGAGATATTGTACACGAACATACTTCAAAAGTGTGAATATTATAAAAGTACTTCATCACACTGGAAGTACTATTTAGTACTGAAAGTTTCTTCCTCTTTGTATATAGACTTTCAAATTGTTGTATAATGTTATATTTCTTCCTTTCAATGATTGAAGTTTCAACAATAAGTCATGTTCATTGTGATTCGCTATAATTTCAAATTCATTTTCCTATTATTCCGTTTTACCCGAATTTCTCCTGTGAACCCTCACGTTAAGAATTTCTGCTTCAGTGTTGTGGAAAATTACTGGTTGTCCAAATTGTTGGGTGAAATGTTCAAGACAGAGACAAAAAGGATTTTACCTTAGGTAATAATTATTCAGATTCTTCCCTAATTGTCACCTTGCGTTCCCACTGTGGAAATATTTAGTTGTTACAGATTTCGTAATTACGTAAGTTATCTAAAAAGTGAAAAACTAAAAATGATTTTCATGACGCAAGATTTTCCCTTTAGAACTCAATTTCCGCTAAGAGGTTGAGCGCATGGTTAAAAAATACCATAAAAAATTTTGGGGTTGAAGTCACTCTTGTGCGGGAAGCTAAATCATTGATACGAAGAATCCTTGAGGCAATTTGGGTAAATTCCAAAGACTACAAACTTGAACCGCAAAGAGGAGGTCTCGCGGTCACACGTGTACTCGCACCATGCCTCATCCTAACTTTTCTGACAATCAAGCACAGTCGTACGATAAGAACTGTGCGGGTGGTCTCTCATGTATAATCGAAAGACTTAAGAAGAACGAAAGGTGAGTTTTGAGATAAGCTGTTCAGTGTAAGGTCCAAAACTTGTTAAAAGCGTTTTTTTGCTGAGGTTATGAAGGTGTGTAACTCAATAGAAAGCGAGCCAGCCTGACCTTCAGGCTTCGAAGAAGGCAAACGCCAAGACATCTCCTAATAGTGAGTGCACTACAATGTATTCAATGAACTTTACAGTTAACAATCTTATGCTCACTTTTCACGAAAACACGGAATCATTCAAGCAATGTCAAAAGTTAATAGATAAAAAAAGGCTTCGGGAAAAGATGAAATAATTGGCTTCGATCAGCCCCGTTAAAAAATTTCGCTGCGATTGACTCCACCATCGTTGATTTGATTGGCAACATACCTAGCATATACACTGACGAGTTGCTGCATTCTATCAATATATAAGGCCCACTGTTTTATAGCTTACCATACAAATCTGGTACTAATCTGTCAAGCTAAAAGATTCAGGTCTCTTTCGCTCAGGGTTTCAGGTCGAACCAGTGACAATGTAAGCATTGCAAGAAACGTCTGACGCAGTGTTACATGTGCCGTTTCAAACATAACCACCCTTACACATCATTTTACGGATTGCTCATAATGTCCACCATTTGTATTCGGTTCTATTCCTATCATCCATCATCCACTAGAGTCTTCCAACTTTTTATATGTGAATTCTGTTACACTTAAACATTGTTTTCTCCTTCATATCAATATCGTCGCATATCGCTTCAGCGCCCATGTACGGGTCTAAAGGAATAAGCTGCTCCTGGGCAAGTTCTCTATCAATTTACAGACCTCAAAAAGATGTACTGATCGTGGTCCAACCCTGAACATTAGCATCACCGCCTCATCTTTACTCTCCCTATTAGTAATCAATTCATGAGTAAGCCTTAATAATTATGACATACTAGCGCCCCCTCATTGAAGTATTTCTGGTGCTTATAATAAAATCCACATATCTCTAACACCTCTATCCTGCTCTAGATAGAATATTTTCGAATAAATCAAATACTGTGAGAAATTACCGTATAAGTAGTAAGGCCATCGAATTACCAACAATGCCAACAATACAGAGCAACGGAAGTAAATACGGAAAGTTCTGTCGTAGCCATATAATCACTGACGATTGTTCGATAAGTTTGAAGATCTCATAGATTGAATTCTCATTGTCCACTCCTATTTCTATTGTGGAATTCATGATCTAAAAATCACTTCAATTGAGCGTAGTTTACAGTTAGGACTGTACAAGCTAAGCTATCACGATTGAACGATAAGGAAAGAAAACGACACATATGCACGAAAAAAAAAACGCAAAACAGCCGTAATGTAACATAATAGAATCGAAAACCGAATTTTGGGATAAGAATTCGTGGAGATATCGAAAAGGAGTAGAATCGTTAAAAACTATGAGCTCGCCATACGCTCCGATATTTTCATGCATAAAATAAAAAAGTCGTTATTCTAGCCAAATATTTATCAACTCATATATGCAAACTAGAGCGCATGTGGCGTCGTGGTCAGAGGTGCTCTGCGTCGCACACGAGCTCAATGGTGCGATCTCGCACTCATGGATCACCGAGGTATCCACTTCATCGAGATCGGTAAACTGGTACCAGACTGGTCTCACACTTATCTGGAGGATAAGCAGCACTGACTCGGTTCAGCGGGACGCCACCGCGTGTCATTGTAAAGGCCAGATATGCATTCAATCTTTTCAAACGAAGTTAAAAACTGAAGGTAAAGGCATAGCGCCTCCCACAGAAATTGATCAACACCGACAGCTATATCCTTTTATTCATATGCAAAATAACGCAGACCGTCATGGTAATCATGATCGATGGATTTCTTTATATAAACTCACGAAAACTGGAATAATTTGATCAATGCTACTCAAAAGCTTATCAGTTAAAGTAAAACATTTGACTAGTTCAGCGACAAATCGTAGAAGATACTGTAGAGAAAATGGCCGTATTCAATTACCGCAGTTTCACAAAAAAAAAGTTTGCAGCTGTAATAGACAGCTAGATAGCTGGACGCTTTGAAAATGCTAATCGAAAATTAAAAAGAGTTTTTAGAGAATAATCGAATGATTCGATGTGTAATTCAATGCACAGATAAGCCATTTAGCAAAAACGGGATTCTGTTTTCAGCAATAGAGATAACCATTGTGTTTTTCTCCTGGTTGTGCAGTTTCCATCAGATGTAAGATGTTATATTTGCGATAGCATTTACTGAAGTTTGGAAAAGTTATACTCATTACAATTCGAATAGTATTCGATAAGTCAAATATTTGAATATGATTTCCCTCTAAAACTTTTAACCTACACATCAACGAAAATCAAAAATGCACGACTACTACAGAACTGGGGCTTGGTGGCTGAGCGGTTGTGATGCTCATCGTGGCGCGCTTGGGGTCGAGTTTCACTCCCAATCCACTCCAGCAGTCAGCAACAAGGCTTTATGGAACGCCATACCCAGACTATCTCGAGACTACAAGGAGCATTAATCTACGACATTTAAGAAGAAGACAAAAAACGAAGTGAATGCTAGAAATACTGGGGTTCGCACAGTGAAAATACACTGTGAAGACGGATTAATAAATATTGAAGTGAAAATAAATAAAGTAATTCAGAACTAATGGGGTTACTGTTGAGATAAGTATCATTATTATATTTAACAAAGGAAACTTTGCGATTTGGCTGGAAAATTGCATTCATCAACATGAGGCTGAGTAAACCCGTAGAGAGGCTGAAATGTAAAGCGCCTGAGAATAATCAATCCTTCAAGGATGTATCATGCATACAGTTATATTCATAGCATCGCAGAAGTGACAAAAGGACTGTTTAATCTTTACAATAACTTATGGCGGCCCATTGATGCCCCATGCCAGTGCTTCACTCGTCCCAGATTAGTCTGATAGCAATTTGTAAAGTGCCCGAACTAAAAGGGATGGAAGGCTTAGTCAACACGACGAGCAGTGCTGATTCAAAAACTGCATGTGCATTGCAATGAACATGTAATCAGTGGGTTGAATATGCTCCTTACAAATCATACGAAATGAATACTACAATACTGGATTATAATTATAAATTATTCAAAGCAATTTGAATGAATTATGACAAAGAAGAAATGAAATATGACGTCTACACGCGCGTATACCTAGTTACATGTCAGGGCTAGGCTACGTCTCAATCCGATATTTGGCCAGACACTTTTGTAAGCTTAATCCAAAAGTTATTACACTTTGTATCGATGGACTCACATAGGCTGACTGTAAGGACAGGCTGGATCCTCGCTAAAACCTTATAATTCATTGCAAGAGCTTATAGCATCATTAATATTTCGTTCTGTTCACTTCTGACCGATATTCATCAATTAAATTGTTTACGTTCATTCCTAAAAATGGCTACGGTTTTACGAACTGACGTCTTTTGTTCTTATTATTATAGTGAATGCTTATCGAGTGTACGTTTTATCCTAAATGTTCGCGATTGCCAAGTCAGAGCATATCCCGTTTTTCCGTAGTCATAGCCACAAGACCAAGAAGAAAACCATTAGAGCTAAGATACTATGACAGAACTTTATTGAATAAGCAACCATAGTGATATCGCTGAAAATAAAACCATCGAAACATTAGGAAAGGAAGCCGTCAAAAATCTAAATAGCCGGTTTTTCGTTAAGGTTAACAAGGACTGATGTGCCCAATTTCTGCCGTTCAATGGAATTTCATCATGAAGATTTCACGAAAATAGAAACAGAAAAAAAATGCAGCTTCAGAAGTACTGAATAGGTGATGAATGGATGAAAAACAAAATGATTTGCATTTCTTTGTTTCCTTCTCATCTCGCTTTTCAATTTCCTAGAACATTTCTTTCAAATGAGCTTTTTTTTTCAAAACCGGAAAGTTGTTATGATAAAAAGGGATGACTGCTTAATAGTAATGGTAATAATTCATGTAATATTTTGAGTCCAAATTTCCCATTACTGGCAAGGTGACAACAAAATTTCAAAGAGCCGTACGAGATTGAATAACGAAAAACGAAATTGTTTTCACTAATCCGCTTTGAAATAGATTGGTCATAAAGAAGAAAATGTTTTTTTTTTACATTTGGCATGACAATGGAAAAAAAACGCTCTTTCGTCGTATGAAAAATGATGAGAAAACGATTTCAATGCGTTTGTGCACGACTCTAACCAGTTTTCCCGTTGATTTGAACTCACAATTGAATAAACGTGAGCAAACTTTCATCGTAATAGATACTAACAATCGCATATCCAATTTTATTCTATGTGTTTAAAACGATTCGAATGGGATGCGTCACCTTAGACTACTTGGATTTTGAGATCTAAGTAGTTCAACGCTATCATCACTCAAATATTATTCGGCTAAACCTTTAAAATTTTATTCAATCATCGTACTGGGGTGAGTTTCTTTGTGTCGAACCGCGATGTACCGTAAAGATAATAACCTAATGAGGGTCTTCCGAGCTGAGGACGAATTTGACGTTTCTGTATGGAAGACCAGTCAGAATATTCACGAATTAACTTGCTGAGGTCAGTGCTCTTGCCGTTATACCAAGTCAGTGACTTTTTATTCTTAAGCAAGTTTTGAAACTAATGCGCTGACCTCAGAAGTGAAGAATTTGATTTGGCTTATCGGGGTGTAGACTCGAACGAACGAGGGCATGCGTAGTGCAAATCGTCTCACAACATAGTCGCTCCGTTAGCGAGTAAGTAAAAATTGGAGAGAAAGCCGAAACTAAAAGTAGGGCGCTGTGATGGCATACAGCACAATCTCAAATTTCTTATCAATAGTTACATATGATGATAGCTATGTAACACATACGTAGCAGCGTTGACCTTTTGACGACGAAATCATAAGGAAAAACGATCTATGAGCCTTTGACAAGATTTAGATGCGTAATGGCATTATGGCAACTACTGGGTCGACCTAAGAAGTGATCCATGAACTTAGAAAGGTTGATTTACATATGGCTTATATGTCAGGCGTCAAAAGTGCAATAGCAAGCTCTATTTGGTTGAAAAATAAATCACGGTTTGAGCATTGTTGAAATGCGCTGTTTGATATTGGGATATATTCTCAAATGAAAGTGTATACGTTATACATCATTTTAATGTGCATCATACTCGTCTCTTACTTTATGCTGATTTTATATTATGGAAATGTTGTCGGATGAGGCAAAAGTAATTGCGGTTAAGACATTGAGTTTAAAATGGGTCGTAAACGAGCAGCGATATTTTGCCACATCAACGAAGCATTTGGTCTAGAAACCGCTGGGGAGGGAGCAGGGCATTGGTGGTTCAAAAAGTTTCGTATTGTAGACGCTTGTTCAATAACTAATAAACCGCAATCACTTTTCTATCAACCTCATCAGAAGTCATGGGAAAAGGAAAAGCAATCAATGAAGCTGAACCTTTTGATATTACAAGAGATGTTGCAAAAGAACTCAACATCGACATTTTACTATTACTATTTACTATGCCATTTAAACAAAAATGTAAAAACAATTGTCCATTCATCACGATCTGAAATGATAACTTTTGCACCAAACTAATATTTTTAGCAGCGTCAATCATGGTAGATGAAAAACGAGAACGAAAACGACAAAACGAAGCAACGAACGGAAATATAATCAATTACAAGATGAGCTGGTGGATAAAAAACCTAGGAATAGTGAGATTTGCGAAATTGCAACCTACCTCATGGCTGGTCTCTACACATTTAAAGATTGCCCTGGCTTTTCCTACTCAAAAATAATATGCATAATGATCACGAAATGCTGATAAATATGATGTTAAGATGAATATACGGCCAAGCTACAAGATGTTGAACGAAATTTCTTGGCAGATTATTAACTTAAGAAATATCTGTCAACGTAATTGGGTTCAATACCGACATATACCTACATGTGCTTAACAGACCAAACCGTTGACGGTTGGTTGCTGACAAATCGACACCGTAGTCGCAGAAAAAGTGGTGGAAGAACAGAAGTCTTGGCGGTGCAATTGATGGCACAAGCCTCAGGAAATGATAAAATACGGTTTCAATTTCCGTCTGAGGTTCATATATCTGCACATCACTCAACATCATTCGGCAAAAAATTGTAACATCGTACCGCCGTTAAAAAAGCTATTAAATAGAGAACTTTTGTCATGGCTTGAGAAATGTTAGAATCTGGCTTGATCGGACCAAATTTCATACATTTATAGAAGAGCCTAAGTGATCACTCTGAAAATCAAGAAGAAGAAAAAAAAGAAGAAGAAGATCTCTCTCTTCTCTTCGCTTCTCTTCTTCTTCTCTTCTTCTTCTTTTCTTCTTCTTCTTCTATCTTTTCTCTTCTTCTTTCTCCACTTCTCTTCTTCTTGCGGCTCTGGAAGAGGAGTGGTATAGGTGACACGCAATAGTACAAGCATGATCACCGGTTCGACGGTGTTCGGACCAACCACATTTCCTGTCCTTTGAGGTTCGGCAAAGCTTGCTAGAACACACTCGTCTTCAAAGCACAAACGCCCAGAATAAAGATCAAAGATGCTTTCGTAAAACTGCTTCAAGATTTTAGGAGGAGCGCAATCTACCTGCGTAATAGCCAACATCACACACTAATCCGAAGACCCTGAGTGTAACGGAGTCAAGACAGCAAACTAATGAACGTAGCGATTAAATCCGTACAATATACAATAAGGTCATCTAAAAAAATTAATGTAAGCTAATTTGCTAATGCTAATTTACAGTGATGTTCATAGCGACCAACTCAGTGACTTTATAGAAATGCAAGAACGCAATAAGGTTAATGAAGTAAAAATGAAGTTATGAATATAAAATGTATTTAATAACTTATTTGTAGCAATTTATCAACTCAGACTGTGTCGAGTTCGTCAATGTCGACTTGCGTTGTAGAGCAGGGAGTTCGACGATTCACAGGGTCATCTAGGCTGCTAAACTGTTCAACATTTCAGTTTGACAGGTCAACGAAAACAAATCCTGGAATCAACGCCGTCGTGGTAGCAAATAGTGGCGAGGTGGAAAAGCTCTTTCCGTTCAACGGAGGCGGTGATTTCCTTGGTAACTCCATGAGAAAGACATTGCATGACTGATTCGAGACTCTAGCCACAGAATTATGAGCCTGCCCACTGACAGATTACCAGTCAGGTGGAAGCCGTGCTTTTGGCCCGGAAATCGCTTAAAAACGGATAAGTGCAGGCACTTTGGTAAAAAACTGCACCGTATAGACTACAGGTGATATTGTAACATGCAATAGTAATATATTACTCTACAGATCTTCGTAATGTGCTGAATATCTCAATAGACAATTCAACATGGATAAGCGATGACTTTGTGAATGTTTGAGAGAATGCAGAAGATTCTTGGGGATGAACTCCTTGACTAGGCTTCCTTGGATTTCCTTACGCTTAATCTCTACAGAGTCTTGCTCATGAACATGAATGTCGGAATAGAGCAAAACTTTTTAAGCTTTTTTGAGATCTGCTGCTCGTATCTCAGCACTCTTGTGGTTGAAGTTCACATTATAACCTGCTATGAAAAATCAGGCAGTAAATAAAAAATCAAACAAAAATAGGTAAGAGATTCAAAAAATTATATATACTCATGTAGCTTTGTACGAGAGTGTTTGCGTGAAAATTCATGACATCATTAGTACTACTAGTTTTCCACTTTTTCATAAATCTTCTGAAGTGCAAATCTATTTCTTTTTCTTCCGCTTTTATGTTTTTTTTTTGGTTGAATGCATGATGACAAATGGGTAGCAAGTAGCAGTGAAACTTCTCAGTGTGGCTAACAATGTGAGCTAACGGATAAGCCTCACATATATTTTGAAAAATCCAGGAAAATAGGCTCCACTGTACCCAGCCCTCTGAACAAAGCCTTTGAACAAACCAGCTGCAAGTCATCTATGAGGAGAACAGTACTCTTGAAATCCCTCGAGAGATAAATCATTACATAGCTGTTCCGGCGAGAAACAAAGACAAATGAAGATTACCGATGTTTGCTTGAGTTTGAGATGATAAACAAAAAAAGAATAAAGCCTTTTGAGATAAAAATTCTTTGACAAACACGCTATTAATCCGACTCCATTCATAACATTATACAGTTGAGACTGAATGGATATTTGCTTTTCAAAATGACTTGACATTGTCTGAATGTATCAAGTTAGAGGTATTATCTTCTTACGTAAGTCAGTAACAAGTTGTCCACCCCGGAAAATAGAGGGGTTGGTGAGCCCAGAGAGCGAGATCGGAGTATGAATTGATCCTGTGTTTACCGTAGGGTACACATTACGCTACACTCTCATTGTTGTAGATGACTCAGATGAATGCTACTATCCTAAATCAGAGTAACAGTACTACTGAGCTTATCTAATTATTTCAAACGACCCTGTCATCACATCTTACAAATCTCAGCATTTCTATCACTCGATTCGTCTCCTCACAGCGATTAACTCAAAGGTCTTTGAACATCCACATGTTGCTTTGACTCCTGCTTGAATACTCTTCTTTCTCATGACTGTCGTAGAATGCTGGTCGAGTTGATCCTCCTTATAATGTTGAGGATAGCCAAGCTAAGCGTTATTACGCGATTGTGAGTAAAGGTTGGATTAAAAGGTTAAACCACCACCTTGCCCTCACCACCATTATTGACCTAGGTAGGCCAACACTCAAAAAAAATTATTGTTTTAGGGTGCAATTTTAGTTACTTCCGTTTTTCTTCTGTGTAGAGGCAAACAGAAGAAAAAAGAGACATTGCCTACGCCAGTGATTTGATTTCTCATCTAGCAGCTTCTTTTGACAACAAATTGCAAAACTTTGGAATAGTAATAATTTTCTCAGAAAAGATTTACGTCATCATGTGATTCAATTATATAATCTCTCAAAAAGTTAATCTATCAGCAAACTCAAAAAGTCGTAAAAACGCTGCTAAAATAGGACAAATCCCAAGACAAAGGTGAAAATGGTAGATCTAATCATGAAGATTTTTTTTAGTATAGAAGAACTCACGAAATGGTGCAGCGTAGTGGTAGTGGTTGCGTTCATCACACGGACGGTAGGACCTACATAGTCTTTGATTTGACCTTAGTCAAAGCTCTGCAAAATCCCTTATTGCTGAAGAATAGGGACATTAGTACTGGATTTGCAAAGAACAAGCTCATCTCCTCTAACCGAACAGGGACGCCTTCATACGGCTATCTCAGTTTTCCAGAGAGAAACGATTCACATCGCTCAGCGACATTCATAATCAGGACCAAAAATCCTCAAGCAGCAGCTGAAACTGATTTTGAAAAGTGCAAAGATCTTTGTGGATGGTGGATTGGGGGAAATGAATCAATTGCAAAAAAAGCTTGTATTTGCACAGCGTAATATATTTGAAGACGGATTATGTGCAGTAATAAATAACAGATAGATGAGAAAAGAATAACACTTCACAAAAATGCTTCCAGATTTCTTCTGAGAATGCAGTGATGATCAAGTATATGTACGAAGTGAAAAGCTTGCTTAGGAAACACTGCACCGCCCTGGCATTGTCTTCCATCCAACTCCAGTTTTCCACAGCCACTCATTCCACTTCATTTGAATAATGAGCGATAAAGAAGTAAAACGGCAAAAAAGCATAATCGTCTGTACACATACGAATTCTTATATACTGAATTGAAGAATTGCACCTCTTTAATGTATACAGTTGATGAGAAGAATTCCGTGGCCTGGTCCGCAAAATCTACATCGATTCAGATGTCAGCTAAGATTGCTCAAAAAAAATTGAGATATTGATCGGTCGGCGATTAAAAGATATCACTAACTCAGAGTAAAACGTTTGAGAAGCAATTATGAAATGTAAGAAGAATTTTATACAAAGAAATTTGTTCGCATATGGGTGCGAATTTGTAAGAACTGCCAACTAATGAGAATATCGTGGTAATAAAGTCCTGCTCACATTTTCATTTAATCAGTCATTTTTCTCAAATTCAACATTTACACACACCTTTTTTGGATTTAACAATTTAGAAAAACTCAAGATTTAAAATTGTACAGCAAATGTGAACTACCAACAAAGACAAAAGAACGAGGAAATATTGAATACATTAACGTTTTCAATGATTTCGCTTATGGAGAGAGCCAACTTTGTGTTTGAACGAGATTTAAATTTGTATCTTGAAAAATTAATCATGAGGTGTTTTAATGATGGACAGCAGGCGATTATCTTCATGCCTTTTTCATAATCGCCATGAAAGGCATGACGTGCTCAACCGTCGAAAATAAAAAATACATAGAATAATTGAAAAGCACTTCTTGAGGACAATGTGTGAATTCTCAACCATGTAATTTTGACGTAGCTCTAAAGTTAATCTTCTCTTACTTGGAAAATATGTGCGAAAATTCTGGTAATAATGAAAATAGGGTGGAAAATTATATCGGAAGAAAACACTATAGAGTAATTTTTTTTTTGATCAAGCTATAGGAGACTTCAACTAAATATTGATGTCGATTTTAGAGCGTTAATGATGTCAACTGATATGGTATTATTTGTGGAAACCAGTGAAACGATTAGCGCTTCTTCTTAGATTATTTCCGATGAATTTAATAAGCTGTTGCAAGACTCTCTCAATCGGCGATAAAGATAAGGGCCATGTATAACTCATATGCGTTATTACACTGATCATTTTGCTTTTTTTTCACAATACATTACGTAGAAATTGTCACTGTTACACAATTACGTGTAGCACGGGGGTTATAGGGTAATCTACGAAGAACGACCTCGTGCCTTAGACTGATTGACCCTTCCATCTCTCGATGGTCGATGATTTTTCTACGAGATTTGCTTGGGTGAATCACAATGCTCTTCTATCAGCAACTCAGCCTCACACTCACTAGTGTACGTTTTTGCTGGAGGTCGTTACTATGATCTCATCTTGCTTTTCTTGCTCCCTTCACTAATAACGGCGTGCGGATCTTATGGGAATTCTCACAAAACTCCATCAAAGAAAACTTCATTAGAAAATCCAAGCAGATCATATGCATGAGCACGTCATCGCTTTATCTGATGTTTACGAGAGTTAGAGTGAATTTTGACGCTGTATCTGCAAGTTTAAGTTGGGTGCAAACCTTTCATAGACAATCTCCAACCAGCAAAACAAATATTATGCACAGAGAACATTTCATCTACTATGCGCAAGCCTTTCAATTTCAACAAGTCGTGATTTTCGTGAAATTCTGACTAATCAAGAGAGAGATTCGTACATTCAGTGAGAAAATCGTAGATCTTACCACATAAATTATTCACCACTCGTTTCGTCATCTCGCATGCGGCACCCTTGAAGATCTTTGGCTTTGAGCGTCGATTCCGCTGCCACTTGAGGCCTTTGTTTTCCTCATGAATTTTCTATAAATTTTGCTCGAGTTGAATCTTCTTAATTCTTGACATACCCTTGAATGAGCGTTCCCATATCTCCACCAATTTGAATAGCCTCCAAATAGATAAGGTAGCGTTTCACAAGAAAAGTTAGTTGACATCAAATAATTGGCTTCATAGTGAAAACGTACATTCCCAAAGTGAAAACGAACCTACAATGATGTGTGTATTAATGAATCAGTCACAATTCCCACTACTTTTCAGAATTTACTTTCACTCAAACTCAGCCATGAATAGACAGTATTTTCTCGGATTATCAAACAGAATAGAGGTGATATTCAACAATCCAATGTTATTATGAGCTTTTAAGTGTAGGCAGAAACTCGAATACCGAATGGCTTAACAAAATGAAAAAGTACCTCAAGAACCTGCATCACCTGTCGTCCCGTTGATCGTCGAGTGACTCGAGCGGGTACCAGCAACTCTTCCATTTTTCCCTATCGCGTGCAAGAGTAGCCCAGTGGGTCCTCCTCGCTCTGGGGATTCGCTGAGCATCATATCTTTCTTCTATCGCTTTCGTGAAGAAATCGGACCAATAGGTCGGTGGTCTTTCTTTGGAGCGCTTGATTTCCATGGAAATCGAGTCGGTAACGGCTCTCGTCCAACGGTTGTCGTTGAAGCGCATCACGTGTCCGGCCCATCTTATTTTTGATATTTGGCGTGTAGTAACGGCGTCTCTGATTTTCGATCGTTGAGGTAGGTTGGAACTTCGGATCCTTTCTCTTGTACGACTCAAAAATTGTACGACTCAAAAATTGAAAAACACCTTGACAATGAGGAAGAAATGTAGAATCAATCAGATGCACAAACGACGCACATTGATTGCACACGTCTTCCTTATTAGGATGCTGACGGTGATTTGTACGATTATTATCATGTAATTAATTTTTCATGAATTACGTCTCTAAATACTGGCGACGATAAAGGCGAGTGCGCTTTTCATTCAATCTCTATGAGCTGCTGAAAAATTACTGTGAAGAAATAATCTTTTTAGAATCCAATAAATTGAAGAAGTACCGGTTTTCCCGGAAAGTTAGCAAAACACCGTTCAAAAAACGTTGTAATGCAAAGTTATTCGGAACTATGAGCAATAAAACCACAAGAAAGCTGAAATATGTGCAAAATGTGGAAGCTTTGTGACTGTGTGAACCTGCGATCGCCCTTTCTAAAGGCTTACTGAATTTTTCACTCCGCGATCGAAACCCTTTCTTTGGCTTTCCCACAACCGTGTGACTTGAAAAGAATATAGTTTATCGTCGGCTCAAACAAAATTAAAAATTGATGAAAGAGTTTGTTTAGTAAATGTACAATTTGCAAATAGAAAATGATCATATTCATTCTCTAAACCTACGAAACCGTATAAACTTCCGATGATTCCCATCCGTTTTCGAGGCAGCATCTTGCTTTATGTAAAGATCGTGAGAAGTCAGAGTACGTAAATTTCCAAGCCCTTGTTGAACCCAGAGCATTTGATAATGGTAAATGTGTTTCTCAAAAAGTCGTGGACCTATCCTCCTTAGGTCAATTGAATTTTTCTCTCTCTGGGGCAAAAATTCGAAATAAGTCTTGTCTGAAATTAGATCACTCTCTCCACTCCGCAAAAGATGGTGACTATATGTGATGAATATCTGAGAACGTCTGGCACGGTCTTACCAGACTGGATTCTACAAATAATCGACTCTACCTGCAGTCAGCGACATTTGTGAAAAGAATGTCTTCAACAACAAGGAGCATACATAACATATAATCGAAACAAAAAGTAAATAGAAAATATTATTATAAAATATACATATATATTTATTATGTACTTTTTCGCCCGACGCTTCCTTTTATTTTAGCTCCTTTTTAGAGCTTTTGTATATTGGGTTCTCCTATGATTTCTTTTGCACTTTTGTTCGATCCAACTTTATCCTATTTCGAATCGGGTTAGTGCCGAAAAGTTTAATGCGTGGGGGATGATGTCCTAATGGCTTTATCTAGGGCGGTCTGAAAGGGCATGCGTGCTATGGGTTAATTATTTCAACGAAAATGATTTAATGCAACTTAGGCTCGATTACACTTTAGTGAAAATAAGTCAGAGATCAGTGTAAGTAGTACGGCTAAAATATCAACACTACGTTTGGGCCAGGCACTTTTGTTGATCGAGCTGTAAACCACTGATTCAAGCGCTCCGAAGAAGGTGATATAAGCACAGTTTCGGAAGTTGGCCGCAGCAGTGCAACAGGAACGTTCAAAACGACGCAGTGTCGCTTTCTCCACAATCGAGTATAACGCTCGACCTTACATTGCAAAGTCGACTCGCCACATTATAGAACAACTGGGCTGGACCACGGTAACACATCCACCGTACAGCTCTGATATTGCTTCATCGATTAAAAATTATCTCTTTCCCGCCTTGAAGAGCCAACTGCAGACGAAAAAATATAAAAGCCATAATCAGCTCAAAAAATGACTTTACCGACTTGCTCAAACACCAGCTGAAATCTTTCTGAAAAGAAGGCGTATGACCTTCACCCAGCAACTAGTTGCAATCAGTGATCATCATAATGATTATATTGCTGACTGATTGATTTCTTCAAAAAAAAAACAATAATGTTAATAAAAGCGTCGAAACGCGAAAGAAATTATGAGACAATCCAATAAATATCATTCCGCATGATGAGAATGAAAATGAAAATGAAACGCAAAAGTGGAAATGGCAGGGCTAGGAAAGTGATCTATGAGTTGCGTCGTGTGAGGATACCACTGTGTTGATTTCAATTTTGCTGAGAAATTACAATTTTAGAAAAGAATTTAGAATAAGACGCAAATCTGAAGGGCTTTCCGGGCAATGTCTCTGCAAACATAATAGACTAGCGTATGAATATTCAGTGACTCAACTACTCGAGAAACAAGGCCTGACAAAGATTTTATCTCTAAAAAATTAAGATGCCATCGTGTTACAATAAGAACGGCTGGTCCTTTATCAACGATAAGATGCTATTGTTCTACTCAGGATTTATCTACACCAACATCGCTCATTATCTAAATAAGATGGGCTACCACTAAGTGATATCTCGATGAACACCTCATGCAAAGCCCAATTAAATTCTCGAAAGATTGTGCGCCGGTTTTCTGTGATTGGCTGCGAACAATCAATGCCGGCATCTATGGAGTACAACTCCGGAAGTTGGCTGCAGCAGCGCGAGAGAATCGGCCAAAACGAGTCAGTGTCCTTTTCCAGGATAATGCTCGGCTCCGCAAATTGTGAAGTCGATTCGGCACATTTTGGAGAAACTGAGTTTGTACACAACACCGCATCCACTGTATGACCCTGATGTTGCTCTATCGCCTTTTGCATCTTATCATTTTTTTCGCACTCTGAAGCAGCATCTGTAGGAGAAAACTTGAAGACTATAACTAGCTCAGAAGCAACCTCGCCGACTTCTTTCATCGCCAGCTTCATTCGTTCTGGCAGGAAGGCATTAAACCTTTGCTTAGTAAAAGGATTGAACATCACTGATCATAGTGGTGATAATGTTGATTAATTGACTTTTTTGGATAAATAATATTAGAATGAATATAAGTGTATAAATGCCATAGTAATTATGGAATAACTCTTTAGTAGTCTTTGTTTGAAACCAAAATAAATTTCACCACGACCTGGAATATTTTTGCTTGAGCCTGGAAGGTTGAATTACTTTCATACATGCATGAGTATTACATGAATACGTTGAACATGTTTTGTTCAGACCTATGTCAAAGTAAAAGATTGAAATAAAAATATTGGCTTTCTTCACTCGGTAAGTCGCTACTAACACTTGAGGTCCGCACTCTTTCCCCAGTTACGCCTCACTTCTCTACACGGTCGTTAACCATCCAAAAGCTATTTCACTTGAACTGATTGCCGGAAATCACGTTTTTTTGGCGCTAAAGCCCTCAATAAATGTAAAGGCCCATAATTTACTTTTCACGACAAAAGTCATTTACGGTAGATTGAGCTGTATCTAAAAAAAACCGTGAAACTTAGTGACTTCACAGAATAACTGGGAAAAGGAGAATGTACCAAAATCGCATTTGAATGGGCAAGCAGTATTACCCATTGTTCAACGCAATTTCTTGAAAGAACTAATTCATGCCTCACCCACGGTGCACTTTTGGAAGTAAAATCAAACATAATTCAGTCAAAAAAAAAGTGTTATAAAAGAATCTTTTATAAAGGACGAGGCAAAAAATGCGTGCAAAGACTCAAAGCAAAGATAAGAAAAAGCAAACAGATAGTATATGTGATTTATTGGAGAATGTGCAGAGAACTGGTTAGAGGTGCTCTGTAATAAACATCGAGTCGCTTGTTCGAACCTACACGCGGACTTAACCAACTCTTTCAGTGCCCAGAGTTGATATAGTGGCATCAAATATGGGATGCTGCATCCTTAAAGTGCATGAATCATTCCCTCGACCATATTAGACCAACTAGGTAATCAATTACCTTACCGATGCCAAGACTGAATTTGCATACACGACAGATTCTGTACGGAGTGATAATATCGATCGCTTTCTCTCTTCATCATCTATTTATCATTCAACTGCAGTGATATTGCCCCCTTGTTGATCAGTATACTATCTATGATGAAGTAAGAGTACATATAGGTGTTCAATGAATGCAGCTAACAGCCATGATTGGCCATGACGGATGCAAGTCAAATAAATAAACACTCTTCTCAAGTCGTAGCGTTCTGAATAAAGGAACCGGTATTTTTTGGAAGTTCTTTCTGGGTGCTTTCGCAGCAACCACAAAAATGCTGAGATACAAGAAAAATTCGAAAAAAAATTTGGAGACGTACCCACGATTACCTTTTTTTGTGGATTCACGTGTCATCTATCAGTGCATAATCATGGTCTTCACTACCTGTTTTCCAGCCATATTGGTAGAATGTAGCCCTGAAAAGGGTAATCAGAGGTCTGAATTCCAATTGAGGCTCTAGATATTCCTCGTGCGTCAGCGTTCTTGTGGTTGTAATTCGTATTGTGTCATGCATCAAGAACTATAAGCCGTAAATTAGGAAAAAACATTACGCTCTTGAAGCATTGTGGATATCTGTAAGATCATGTCGCTATTTCCTTTTTCTCACATCACTACCTTTTACGAGTTCCACTAAAACTGGCAGTGATATATTCGAGATGTTAACTCAAAGAGAGCTGCCCATCAGCGAAAAGAGGAATTATGAAAGTGTTGAGCCGGTTGAATTAAAATTAGCGATAAAAAAAACGCTTTCGGCGTTGATCAATCCTCGAGGGATACGCCATGAATTCGTCTTCAGTTTTTAATTTCGTTTGAGGTGATTGAGTGCATGTCTGGCCTTTACCATGACTAGCGGTGGCCTCCCGCTGTACCGAGTCAGTGCTGCTTATCCTTCCAGACAAGCCTGAGACTGGCCCGGTACCAATTTGCCAACCCTGGAGAATGCATGTCCTTATGAGCCATGAGAGCGAGATCAAACCACTCACCTCGCGTGCGACGCAGAGCACCTCTAACCATTGAGCCACATGCCCTCTTGAGTTTTTTTTTGAGAAGGAATAATCACCGAATGATGCTGAAACATGTGTAAATCTCTCAGCACTACATGCAATAATGTAGGAGAAATTTAGCCTAGATAATGACAGTAATAGTCAACGCTTATGAAATGTGGACTTCAAATTGCAAGTTTATTTTTGAGCAAGCACAGCCTTCGCGAAATCAGTAGAAGGAGAACTTAAGTGAAATTGAGAACACGAGTCGTTTCGAAAAGGGCAACGGTTAAAGAAGACCTGCACTACGCGCATAGCCCTTCGCGTTCACGTTGTAAGGGAGACTGCCTTACATCTCTTCCTTTCAGAGCTAGCAAGCTGGTACCAGGTTTGTGCAGAAAAATTTTTTTTGCAATCTACAAAGGCTGAAGATTTTAGTTGGCTTCAATTGACCTTAATGAGAAGGAAAAATCTTCAAGCTGTGATAAAACTTTTACATATATCGAAAAAAAAAATGCGAAACAAATAAACAATACGAAGAAGTGCTGGAATTTGCAGAGTAAAGGACGAATTGCGTCATCAAAATAAAAACTAGAGAATGACATTTCCAAAAGTACACTAATGACTGTCTGAATCTCTCATGCATAAACCACGCTGCAATTACTGCAGCAGAATAAGAGGACATCTGAATGCGAAACTACTCAAAGAAAGTCTAAATCTGATATCGCAGCTTTTGGAGAAAAGATAGTCGCATAAAGTTCTCTGCCCAGCTCCTTGCAACATGCGTCTGCGTTTTTTTTCTTAATTTTTGTTCATGAATCGTCTTTCCAGTACACGGATAAGCAAGAGCGTGGATAAATATTCTCCAATCTACGCTATAGTAGTAATAGTAAAAGATGGCGTTTCGGAAGATGAGAAGGACGAAAATGCATTGTTCAAGAAAGAGAAACTCCGGAAAGTTATCCAGAATGAATATTCGTAAATGTTACGTGACTGGACAGAAGTACTTTAGTGGGGACATGTTGAGAAATTATCCCTCATCAACAGGTGCACCATCATCGGAAATTACTGCTAGATTTCTGTTTTTTTTTTTTTCAACCGCCGTGAACGTCACGGCTAGTTCTTGGAACGACTCAGTGTTTACATGCGTATTTCTCCTAATAAATACTAAATTATCAACCATAAAATGAAAGCTTTTCAAACGACTGGATAATGGCTTAGTTCTTTTTTTTTACATAAAAAACGTGACGTTTCAATAGACGTAGGAAGATTCAGAGCGTGGAAAAAAGTAAAGAATGGCTACTAAATGACATTGCAGGACAAGAAATATAAGGAAAAACCATACGACTGCATTCAAATGCGAAATGGAAACTTCATGTATCGCATAAAGTCCAAATGACATGCAAAGAGTATTGCCCGTAGTTCTCAAGCGCGGTCTATTCACAATTACAAAAAACTCTCGTTCACTGAAATTTCCTCAGAAAATTTCAGGTGTACAAACATGACAACGCCGTCTTTTTTGTCGCAAAATTAGTAAAAATAAAGGCATGTAAATTTTGTTTTTCGTTTGAAAGTGCATTAAAAACACTTTATTTACCTTTAGTTTCAAGTATTTTCTTAAGAGCACGCTCAACGTTCATTACATCGGATATTTGCTTTTTTTTCCATTTTTCATGTTTCAGACATGTGTGCTCAAGAAACAATTATCCAATATATTGAGCTTTGAGTGTGGTCTTCGAAAAAACACTCGAAACAAATGGTGTGATATTTTTTGAATACTAGCCAAGAGCAATCGAGTGTAAAACACTGCCGATCAAGTGATTTATTTTAGTTGACGGCACGTGCAAATTGTGCATCGTCGCCTACTCTCTGCAAGGGGATAGGAACTCAAAGAGCATTGGCTAAGACGAAGGGTACTACCCATGTGACGAGGATGTTAAGGCTGAAACACGTGTATTGGGCTCTATAAGAGACCTCAAGAAAAAAACACATCACATACTGGCTCAAAGAACAATTATTAGTTATACTCAGTGATATAGAGTGATATGCAAAGCTTTTGCGTCAGGCGGGATTCGAACCCACATCTCACTCCATCCGGGAGCGCGTGCTCTAACATGTTGCACTACTGGCGCTCATTTTATACACCACTCTTTCTACGCTACAACGCATCTATCTGTCAGCCGCCAACCGTTAACGGCCTGGTCCAGGTAGTTGTTATCGACATTGAACCTAGTCACGTTAACAGATATTAGGTATTGATGATCAAATGGAAATCTTTTTACTCAACCGCGGACGCGTCAAGCGGAATTGCCAGACAAATCGAACGTTGAGCGTGGTCTTAAGAAGTGATAGAAGACTGTGTAATGCAACAAATCGACACTATTTTTATAATGCTAATAAAACCAACCAGGAGTAAAAGTGTGAAGTATAACCATAAGCGATTTATGTTATAAGAAAAATCAACGAGAAGCAAATACATATTCTTTCAAACGTTGTGATAGATTGATGAAAGCCACTTTTCTCTGAGATAATTCTGTTCCATTTACAACCTACGAGGACTGTAGGATGATATTAATGACTTATTAATATCTGTACTGCTACAAGCCACCTATCTCTGTTCGTCATGAAGAAATGAGCAACATCAGAATCGCCGCATAACTTATTGAAAGCTTATGTCTCCATGATAAACACTGACTATTACTGAATAAGTTTCGGTTTAGATTTTTCAGCGCTCATGGGATTGATGAACAAGTTCTATTCGGGTGACCGTTCAATGTTCCGGTCTTCTTTAAAACCTAGGTCATATGTATTAATATGTTGTACCATAAATAAAAGGAGCGCGCGTGGATAGGAATAACTTCCAACATGCACACATTAAATTTTCCAACCTGAGCAAAGTTCGTCTTCTATATCACGAGAAGTAAATTGTCGCCAGGTTTGTGTGGAAGCTTGACGGTGAGGAGCTGAGACAAATACGTGAGAAAACTCAGTACGGTTATTCTAGGGTTTTAGGGAGATCTGCAAGCATCGAACGAGATCTATTAGGAAATAAAAACACTCAAGTCACACCCGAACCCACATGCAAATTCGAAGTACATCGTGAAATACAAATCGAAGAAGACGGCCGACGGAATAAAAAGAAGTCATACGATATAAAATACAAAGTGCGCAAAAAGTTGTAGTAGTTCTTATTTTGTCAAATTTGGAATTTATATTACATTTTTTATATCAAGCCCGATGATTCAATTGAATCCTTTGCTCAATTTTATTGCAGAATATAGGTCTTCCTACTTGCCTATTTTCAGTTGTGCTCAAATTATGGATCGCAAAAATCAACTTATCGCAATAGCTGAGCTGCACAAGATGCTCGCACACGCTTCCGCCGTATTTCTCCCAAGCGCGTGTCAAAGCCGATCCATTGCACAATCGCCATAATCGACGTCAACTTTTCAGGGAGGGTCAGCAGAAGTCCGCAGTAGCAAAAACCATAGGCTTCACCGATTTTCCGGTCTCTGTGATGGTCTGAGCCGGCATTTGCAACACCGGGCAAATGTCGTTGCTCTTTGTCATCAGAAACATCAAAATGAACGCTGCCAGCTATAATCAGCAACGCGGCGTACTAAGCTTTTGGAGTACACAACGCTTTGGCGCCGACGGTTCTATGCTTCAGCAAGATTGGGCTCCTGTGCATTCGGCACGCGCAACGGTTGCCATGTCTCAAGAGCACTTTCCAGGCCTTTGGAACAAGAGCATTTAGCTATCGAACTCGCAGGATCTTAACCAAATGGATTACTCCGTGTGGTCAATACTGGAGAAAAAAGTCTCGGCTACTTGCTACATTAGCGTAGATGCGCTTAACACGTTGCAAAATCGGCCCTTGATGCACACCGCTTGTGCGGCGGGGTGGCGCGGCGGCGCAACTGGGCGGAGTGTGTACTATCAGCTTTGCGATGGAAATATGGTAGTTTTTTGATAATCTGAGGTACTGAGGGGGTATTATTGTGATGAAATGATGAATTATAACTAGAGATACTTCGATAAAAAATCTATATTTCAAGGAATTGCCCTTGTGTCAAAAAAATTCAAGTTTTTAACAGGAAAAGCAATTATTGTGAATGCGAACTTTCTTCCAGCTGTTATATAATTTCAGTTCTGCCTTTTTCACCCATGCTTTTCTGTCAAAGGACACGTTTTACAGTCAGAGTTCGTTTTTTTATCAGCTTCACAAGGCATTTCTGGGCATTACAAAGTAAAATTTAGATTCCAAGATAATTATTGATACAGATTAATAATTGTGATGCAAAATAAAGAAATGTTATAGGAAAGACTCCAATAAAGGGTTTATAGTGAGGAAAAAGCTCATGAAATCTCTATGTTTCAACGAAAAAACCGCTTCCTACAAGGAAAAACATTTTTTCTGTTTCTATGTAACATTTTTCCTCATTTATTGTTGTTCTTATTAGTCATTCGATAGCCTGAATAACGCCGCTTTGATAGCAAGCCTGTTTCCTGAAAGAACCTCACTACTAAGTTATACTGAAGGAGAAGATTGACGTTTCGCCCTCAAGATGCGTTGTTTCAAGTTCATTGCTAGGAAAGATAGTTCACCGTCAGAGAGATTTCAATGAAAGTACTTTTAGTAGAGACAACGCTTAGTTATTTGAAATCTTCTCTGACCAAATTACGAAGCTGAGAACGAGCGAAATGCTCTCACCATTTATCAGTCCTCCTGAGGAATGGTGATATGGCAGCTATCTGGCCAGTCTGGTCCACCAGCGACTTTCTCCTATCGTGCATCCCGACGACTTCAAACTTGTCCGCGCAGGGATTTTTGGCAGTGCCTGAGCTGTTAAAAGCAATGTGACGTCTCTTCTGTCCTTGATTCGCAGAATCATAACGCCACTTTGATTCTACATGGCTTTCCACTCGCCCTTGCGCAGTTTTCCTTCCAAAACCTTCTTGGGCGAGCCTTTCCTGCTCTTTCTGCATGCTCCAATAAAGTATGTATTGCTTTGCAGCAGACTCTCACCTAGGGCGACGCTGGAGTACCAGTTATGGCGAAAAAGAGCCTTCTTTCATTCAAAAAAACCTTCATTGAATCCTTTACCACAAAATCTGCAAGGCACCTACGTACACCTTCTTTTTGTAGATGTACACGCCTTCATCACAAAGTTTAGTTTGAATGGGCGCTTATAATTCTTGTTGACAAGTTCGAGCATTGGTCTTATTTGTATAGCTCGTCATTCACATAGTGACCCATACTGTTGCTTACATGCAAGTGGGTCATGATCTCGAAGAAGCGATCCTCGACATAAGATGCGACGCTGTGGATATTCTCGAAAGATGCGGGCTAATGCTCCAATAATCGTAGAGCCTTGGCAATCGTATAATGGTTATTTTGAGGCTCAAAAATATCTTCATGTCTTGAATCGCTGTGCCTTTTCTTCTCAAAGG
This sequence comes from Parelaphostrongylus tenuis, assembly GCA_019055375.1. NCBI lineage: Eukaryota > Metazoa > Nematoda > Chromadorea > Rhabditida > Metastrongylidae > Parelaphostrongylus > Parelaphostrongylus tenuis. Next base: position 40,656 of record JAHQIW010007463.1, on the reverse strand, counting down.
ACGGGGCTGCACATGTCTCTCATGTGTTGATGAACTTCGTAAGCCACCTGCATGATCATGTTGAGTTGAATCACGGAAATGAGAACTGGAGGAAGCACAAAAGATTGTCTTGAGAGATGTAAACTGAGAAGAAATACGCAGGGAGCGGGAATTATGCTCTTAGTGTCATGAGTCGCCACTGGTTGTTAGGCGCTCAAAAAGTTTTACGTTCATTCGTTCATTTCCTTTCCATTCATTTGAAATTAATTTGAGCTTATGTATGAAGATGAGTTGTTGTTGATGTAGTTATTAAAAAATGAATACAACCAAAATTTGAATGAATATATATATAGGATAACATAACGATGTTCACTAACAGATCGAAAGATTATCTTATGCAACGTATCTGCCTTTTCCCTTGAGATCCGGAGCTTCAAGAGGAGATAATGCCATTGTTCCTACCACGGGAAGTTTCATGGATGTCTCTTCTTTCATATTTGATCATTAACTGCGGACGAAATTTGCTTTAATAACGATAAATATCCATATTTCATTAGAAAGCTAGCACAACGTCAATGCTGCGGCCGCGTATGTGACGGCGCGGCGGCGCGACGAGCAGAATTTCAAAGTCGTTGCCAACGCGTAAAAATGGCTCTGACAGGCGCTTGGGACGAACTTAGGGTGAAAATGTGCGAGAGAATTTTGTACAAATCGACTACTACGATATGTTGATTTACATGATCCATGACTGAAGCAAAACTGAAAGTAGGTAAATAAATAAAACAGATAATAACGTAAATTTAACTAGGAAATGAACAAAGCCATCAGCATTAATAAGAAATATCATATCAATGGTAAAATTAGCAATATGAAGATTATCAGAATTTTTTCGCACTCTGTATATGTGGTGATAGATTATCTCAAAAATTTTGGAAGAGAATAGAAAGCCAAAGCTTGATGAAAGGTTTTCTGTAGTTCCCATAAAGCCCATCAAGAACAAAGAGATGAATAGGCTGATAATTAACGAATTCTATTGGTAGAGACACCTTATTTCCGAGCAAAATGACGAATACCTTGAGAATTAATTGATGGAAAAAGCACAGAATCATCGGAAACACAGAATCCATAAAACACTGTTAGAACATGAAAGACGAAGAATTGACTTTCTTGATTTTTGTCGCTAGTTTGAACTTAAGTATTTGATTTAGTTCTTATTCAGTAGTCGTAGAAAAAACTAGTATCATGATTTTTTATTCCATTTGTTTCCCATTTTTTATTTTTGCAGACATTTTATATCATTTGTTTTCCCTCAATCTTCACCCGTATACATTCATAATCATCAAAGAACGTGGCTCGACTTCACACATTGTTCACATTCCAGAGCATTTGTCATATTCTTCTTCGCTATCAACGAGAGTGTTCGGCTTTGCGACTGGATTTAGGTACAATTGAGGATTTCATCTTTTTGACGAATGAGCTTTGAGCGTTGGTTGACTTTAGCTTCGCCGAAACCACAAGGCAGTCATGATGAAGGTGTTCTGAAATCTCTACCACTTTCACCCTCTGACCTTTTTTTTGGATTCAAAGACTTCCCCGTGCACTGCTTTCACCACAAGGGAGCAGAGGTCCAGATGGATCGGGTGAAACCGAGCTGACGATCGTATGTTCAATGCATGATAACTCTAACTACTGCACATCCCGTGCCACCAAACAAAATGCTACTTATTTGTCTGCTCAGTGCTTCAAAAAGTGAGTGCGTTATAAAAGGATGCATTGAGGAAGTGAAATGATAGTAGAACTGAATAAATTTTCTCGCAAATATCGATATTTTAGAAGTTAACTCATTTAAAATTATGACAAGCAAGGTCTTACCATTTCCGCCCTAATTTATTGCTATTCAAATCTCTTACCGCTGTCCTTTACTTCCTCTTGCTTGATTCACTACGAATGTGTTTCGAAATTAAAATTCTATGCACGCTAAATGGCTAAGGTTATTTATAGCTGAAATGACGCTTTGTAGTCCTAATAATTTCATATTCAACTATCTGAAGCAAATAGAAAAATGCTATTGTCATGAATGCGCAATCGTATTCGATTAGAGTGAGGATATCCCGAGGTACAAAGGAGAATGAAAATCGAGTAGACTGATGGGAAGTTTAGCAGTCTGGTAATATGCGTGATCGATCAGATCAGTTGGCTCGCAGCTGCTAACATGTAACACATAGAATGACAAGCTCAAACTATAATCGTAGAATTGTATACGACGTCGAAAGAAATTGAACAGAGTACTCCAGGTGCAGCGTTTGTTTTAGTTCTTGTAGATGATCTCCGTGACGATAGTTTCAAGACTAATCACTCAGGGATGCGACACCTAATAGCTGAAATGAGTTTCCGTCTCAAGAAATCGAACACGAAAATATTATGCCGTTTTCTTCTTGTTATTGATTACTTAATTCTATTCACCTCAACAATGTCACTCTAATTATTAAATCAAAGTGATGCTAGTGGAGAGTTGCGGCCCCATGAATTTTTTAAGCCTAAGCCTAAACGTGCACTTGTAATTTCTTATTCAAAGAAGCCAGTTGAAAAAAAAACCTCAAAAAATTGCTGGAACCATAACTTGCGACAAGGTTCATTAAAATTGAGGAAAGAAGAGTTTTTCCTAGACATTTGAATGAATATTGGCACGATATCTGGAAGGATACTCATCACAATGAAGTGGTGTGCTCCTGATTCTTCAGACGAATATTGCATTATAACAAATGAAGAGCTCTCACACTACGAAGAAGCGTAGGAGAAAAATTACAAGGAAAGGGAAAAAACGTGAGAGATTTGAGTGAAAACTCTTAGATTGCATAGTGACCATGGATATTCGCTAGCGAGTAACCGTAGTCAGTGCAATGACTTTTATTTCATCATTTTGAGTGCGGGTTGATTCTTGATGAGCACTTTGTTATCTGGCTAAGTCAGGTGTTATTGAAAAGACGAGAAGAAATTACAAGCAAACACAACGAGAAGAAAAAACGAGAATGAGGCTTTGGGTGATGTCATGATGAAGTACATAAATAAAGGATGAAAAGGCCAAAATAACAAACCAAGACTCCTCAGAAGTAGAAGACGTCAACATTTAGCCACTATAGGCTTGAGCTCGTTAAATCACGTAGAATGAATGTGTTCTAACAGCTGCCTGGATGTGACACACCTTTTCTAACGAATTGCGGTGTTCGCAAAATCCACGAGTTCGCTTGGACAGCCCATTGCAGACACTTATGATCGCCTTAAGACTTTGAAAAAAGTTTATTAATGCGTCACAGAACACAATTTTGAGCATGAAACAGATAAAACGACCCCGGTATGGATGAGACGTGGATTCGACTCCCTCCTGATGTCGTATTTTTGCTCACCACTCAATTCTCCTAGTTTCATGGAACAGATAAAAGGGTTATCAAAAATACTATAATGCGATTTTCTTAAACGTCAGTAGGACAAATCAATAGTCCACTGGAGACTGACTTGACACGAGGCTGCTACAGAACTTTTCCTTAAGTGACATGGACGTTTATTATAGGGATGTGGGTCTTTATAGTCGCATTAAGTTTGATTTTATGTCAAAGCGTCATCCGCTCTTAATGTTATATGAAAAAATTAAACCGAATGACAGAAGATCAACCATACCGTATAGAAAACCTCACCAAGTGAGAAAATCTTAATTGAGAGTTACCTGCGATTCGACTCGATGTAATAGTGAAATCCCATATCGTGACAAAAGCAACAGATGTGAATAATCGACTCAGATCAAGGTCGCTTTGAAGAAGAAGGCGACCACGAAACTTTAGTCGAATTGAAACTTTTATAGTAGTTCCATGCCAAATCAATCGTTCAAGAATGTGGCTTCTCTAAAAGGTTTCGAATTATGTGAATGTTCAGCTTGACATTTATTTTATTGCCAACATAGCCTTCAACTTTTCTCGTTGACTTTGCCTGTGTCTCTGAGAAGTAATTTGTAGTAAATAGTAGACTGACAGTAAATTAGTACGAGATAAGGGAGTAACACATCCAATAAACTTCACATTATATGAAAAATAGAAGTATGAAATCACTTAGAATTTCTGAACAATACAAAGGTTTTCCAAAAAATTTTGACTATTTGGCACATTGCTGAACTGATAATAGCTTGAGGAAAAAGTTCTTAGAAAATGTGTGTAACTTCTTTGAGTGCCGGCTATTTTTGTGTTTTTGGGCTGATTTGAAAGCTCGTCTTCTCCCGCTTTGATTGCTATATAAGTTATCTATTTATTTCAAGATGGAGTTAACAAGCGAGCAAATTAGCTTGTTGATGATGCACGGAAGGATGTTTTGTTCAAATTCAACGATGGCAAGTGAACGCAGCATCAATGTGGCTTGGGGCGAAGACACTGAATGACTTGAACGCGGCTGATCTTCCAAACTTTCTTCACCTTCGTCAAACTTTTTGAAACACCTGTACACCGTACTTTTGCCAACTGTGTCTTCGACCTAAGCCAGATTAATGCGTTCACTTGCCACTGTTGCATTTGAACCCAACAGCCATTCGTTCATCATCAACAACCTAATTTGCTCGCTTGTTAACTCCATCTTGAAATAAATAGATAAATTATATAGCAATCAACGCGGGAGAAGATGGACTTTCAAATGAGCGCAAAAACACATAAAATGGCCGACACCCGAAAAAGTTACAAGCATTTTCTCAGAACTTTTTTGCCCAATCTATGAGGTTTCTTACAGTGGTTCCAAGAAGCCATACCAATACCTTTTAGATCGTTACCTCGAGCAGTCATTAATTCTCGAACAACTAGGACTGGTCATCTTTCATTAGACCATTTCACCCTGATGGCGGATTTCGCTACCATTTCGTTGCCATCAGTTGGGATGTGTTCTTGGATAAAAACAGGTTTTTTCTGTACTATGGATGCGCATGCTGGGTGTATGAACTCCCACTATTAGAAGTACGCAAAGAGAGGGTGACAAGCGAGGTTCCATAGGATAGGCATTGGAAACTCACGAGCCTCCTGAGCTAACTAAAGGCAACAAGGAACAATCAAAAGAACAAAGTATTTCTGGGCAGATTTTTGTAAAAAAATGAAATCTCAGATAATTAATTCATCAAGTCCTTGGTGCTTACTAATTACTAAGCAAATACTGATTTAAATGCGACATTGCGATTGCTCGGTACTTGAGATGTTGACGCCTATTCAATCATCGTCGGTTCATATTTTCATTCGTTTATTTTTATAAGACTTCTAAAAGCAAAAAAAAAACATAAGAAAAAAGAAAAATCTTACGAACAGTAAGCGAAACGGCGCTCGTCCACAAGAAGTTTAACTCATTACGTTTCCCGCACAATTAATATACAGGCCGTGGCTACGGTAGATATGCCCCTTTTGAGCCATTTTTCAAAGATCTTTGGGCATATTCGAATATGTTTCCCAGTTTGTCAGCGGAAGAATAGAATGACAATCTTGAGAAAATTTAGCTAGTCAAAACTGATTGCTGATTACTACATCAATGTTGATTTCAATGCGACGCCGCGATTGAATGAGAAGGAATGAGCCAATGTCCGGTAAAGCAACAATACCGCCAGATATTTCTACCATTTCTCGTCGGTTTCAACAATCTATTATGCAGCATAAAGGTTCTCAGTTCTTTTTCCAACTTGATTTATTCTCAAAGCGAATAAATCTATCAAATAGGATAGCTTGACTGTAATAATATGCTTTGGATACCCATAATTTTAAGAGGTGACTACTTGATTTCTTAATCAATGGATTGAATGAATAAAGGTTTGAAAAGCGAAGTGGTAAGTAAAATGTCAAGGTGTCATTAACTAAGCAAAAATAAATTCTGTGGTATAACAGAAAAGTGATCGTCAAACTAATAAGCTGTGCGTAAATATGATGGAATCAACCGTTGAAAAGTATTTGCAAAGGTGCCAGATTTCACGCGACCCATTTTTACATCCACCGTGCAGAATACAACATTTGCATTTGATTCGTCTCCTCACATCCATCACCCACGTTCTTCGAACTTCTCGCATGTTGATCTGGCTGCTGCTTGAGCATTGCCGTCTTCTTTATGAATGCCGTTGAGTGACGGTCAGGTCAAATCTCCCTGGAGTCTTGGGATAGGCGAACTAGAGCGGTCCCAATTGGATTGTAGAGAGTGAAGTGTTCTCAGACAAGTCTTGCACCAGTCTCCCGAGCAAGGACGGATAACAGACGTGGCAAACATTGAATTACTATGTTCTTGCTAACCGTCTCTAAATTTTAGTGAAAAGAAATGAACAGAGTATGAAGCTAGTAGCGCAGTGGCAGTAATCTCGTTCAAACATAGCCAGTCAATTACCTATGTACAAGTTAGATCCAGTGCTGAGGTTTTCAAACTTATTATCCTTTCAGCGTCGAGAGATTGGTATTAGACTTATCTGGAACAGGCTCGCTTACTCTCTTGAGTAAGAAAAGTGATCCAACATCGCTATCTCAGGGTCTCGGAGAAACTGACTCAATCAGCTATCTATGACAATTGTGGCAAGCATGCTATGTGCAAAAAATTGGAAGGACTTTGTGGACAATGAATGCGAGGAAAATGACTTGAATGCAAGTTGTGCTGAGATTCACAAAGCTAACGCATGCTATGTCGACTCACACAATGAATTATAAGTAAAAGATATTATGCAGTCAGCTTGTTACATAGTCTTCGATTGATCGGTTGATTCAAGCACAAGATTAGCAGTCGTTCTGCAAGAATCCGAATTCGAGTAGCAAAAAGGTGACCGTCCATCATCCCATCCACTAGGGAATGCAGCGACTGCCCGAAGTCGTAGGTGGGGAATGCACCTAAGAACACTTTAGCTCGACATGCCCAAAAATCTCAGAAGAATTACCGTTGACTGTGCACCCATCACAGCAGTAAGAACAGAGGGCGACGCATCGACAAGCTGCTAATTAATCAGACATATGACGACAATTTCCAAGGAAAGAAAAAGAAAGGAAAAAAGGCTGAGGCTTGAACGAGATACGATGATGTGCTATATGAGTAAGATGTGAGCGAAATAAAGAAGGATAAATCTTTTGGCATTGATTAATTCGTGATATATCCGCGATGCAATCATCTTCATTTTTTTTATTTTATTTCAGATAATTGAACGCATATCTGGCCTTTACAATGGCTTGCGGTAGCCTACCGATGTATCGATGCAGTGCTGCTTATTCTCTCAAAAAAATGTGTTACCATTTTAGTCGACCCTGGAGGGATGGAAGGCTTGTCAAACCATGAACGCGAGTTCGAACTATTAACATGCGTAAGACGCAGAGCACGTATAACTGCGCCGCATGCATTCCTGTGAGCGATTACGATACATATCAATTTCACAGCTTGAGGAGCTAAGATCAACTAACTCTTCATTACAGTGAAAAGATTTTATCTCTAATATCGAAGCCTATAGGAAGCTAAAGGAATTGCATGAAAAGGAATATCACTGAAGGCACTGCGAAAAATAATATTTTTTCAAATAATAATGAAGAGGTCTAACGAAGTTTGAACGTGGTCTTAAGAAAACACTCGAAACAAAGGTACAATTTTATACCTACCAGGCAAAGAGTAATCGAATGTATGGCAGAAATGGCAACAGACTTTTCTGAGAAAATACCAGGCAAAGAGCAATCGAATCCACGACTCTGTAAGTTCGGTGGGATTTTCACTTGACTTGCAGCGTCAAAACGTCCGTTTTCATTACCTCTTGATGTAGGTACTGGAGCACCCACAGAGGATTGGCTAAAAAAGATTGAAAGACGACAGGTTCTGCCCGACTGACGAGACTGTAAGGTCGAGACACGTGTATCGGGCTGTACAAGAGCCCATCATCAGACCACATGACATGTTGGATCAAATAATAATGAAAAGATCTATTGAAATTTGAGCGTAGTCTTAGGAAAACACTCGAAATAAAGGTGTAATAGTTTTTACTTTTTTAAAGTGCCCGTATAGCTAGAAATCAAAGCTCCTTCCTCTTCGTTTTCTCTTTGCTCTAATCTCTCAATAACTATGGCTTTTTCTATGTTTCGCTCTCAATCTCGATTTTCTTAATTTCTGTGTACTATTCAGATGAGGAATTCAATGAGAAAGCCATTATATGAGTAAGAAATCCTACTAGCCCTCAATGTTGCTGAGTAATACCATGAATTGATTCCACATCTTAAAATGATGAGCGAAAATGATGAGCGACGAATGAAAAAAAAAACTGGATTAAATTGCTATTGAAGAAAGACAAGTTCGACTATAATTTGGGGCAAGACGAAAAGTGAGGAGCGAATGTGAATTGGGCTCATGAAAAACACATTTTGATGGCCGTTAGTGCAATCAGCTAGAATTAATTGGTTGTAAAGCTGTGACATAGTCACAAGAAGAAATGCATTTACGTGTACTCTAAAGAAGAATTCATCTCGTAACCCATCACGCCGAAAAAAGTAGGAAAAAGTGGCTAGATTCTTATCAAACCTGTTTCGGATGGGTTTTTTATGAAATTGAGAGGGTTTTTTTTAATGCTCGTTCTTATGGGATTTGACCAGTTTCAAGTCTGTGCTTACAAATAAATAGAAAAACGCTCATTTTGCAGCTCTTTACTGTAGAAATCTTACCACAAGTCTTTAGAAGACGATCTTCATGTAAAGAGAATTGTTTCTAGTGCTGCGCTTAAATTTCCATCTTCTTGTGCTCTTCATCTTTCCTTTCTAGCTCCGGATGTCCTAGTTGTGCGAACACAGACATGTCTTAGTTACGTGAACGCAGACAAAAGAATAATGAAAGAAAGCGATTGGCCGCAAGGATAAGTAGCAAAATTTGAGCGGCTCATAACATTTGCAAAAGGGCATCGAGTAAGTAGTGAAGAGATCAAAGAACATCTGAATTCCACAGCTTGACTAGTCTTCCTGCAGGAAAGAACGTCGAAATTCTGCATGAGTCTTAAGCAAAGTGAAAGATAGCTCAGCATTAACAAGGAAGACGATGAGCACTTCGCATATCACGCAAATGAGCGCCACAATTTCGTGCGCCGACCAACGTAGGCATAGAAACAACAAAAGCTTCGTACGATGCACCAAGATATTCGAAATCAGGTATGTTGAACATTTGCTGTATTTTGACGACTTCCGGTGAACACCAGATGTTCAGTGTTAAGTTCAAGTTCAACAGTATGACATGCCTATAAAAGGAAGTCTAACCAGATTCTCTATAAAAAAGCGTTAGAGTGAAATACTATAGTATCAGACTGAATGCCCTGTAGTGTAGAAACAAAGGAGGCAAAACAGGCGTCGGTAGTGCAACGGGTTAAAGCACGCGCCGCAGATAAGGTGGTATGCGGGTTTGAGTCCCGCCTGACGCAAAGTCTTGCAGATCACTCAGTATCCTTGGATGTACTTATATCATTATACCACCACTAGAAGTAGTTATGTAAAAAATATGTTCTTGAGGTAAAAATATGATGGTCTTCAATTTCAACGGGACTGCAATACTGCCAGGTGAATATGGAGCACAACAAGGTAGAATGACTCAGGTCACTCGACGATCAATAGGAGAATAAGTAATTCAAGTGATAATTGGTTATTAACACAGAAATTTTTTGTTTCGAACTGCAACACTTTGAACTGGAGACAGGATGCTTAAGACTTACTGGAAAGAAGGACCAAAACATTATGTTGGAGCGTTATTTCGATGCTGTAGGTGCATTAAGAGTTCATTTGACTCTGTCCGGTGGTCTCCGTTTGAACAATTCACTGGGAGACGTATAAAAAGCGGTGAGCTGTTGAGGGTGATTTTTGTGTTTTGATGGAAGTTGGATCTAGGTTTAGCTATTTTTTTCTTATGAAGTAGTGGTGTTTGGCTGACTGCTTTGTCGACAACCTGGTCTTTCCTGGCTCTGAAGAAGGCGCAACTGTTAAAACGTCAGCTTCTTCATTATATATCATAAAATCTTGTGTCAGGCCCAAAAAGAAAACAAGAAATCATTAAAGAATGCCGAGATTAGAGAATAAGCGGTCTACAGACTTGAAAAACGAGTTTAAAATCATCAAAAACAACGTATTCTCTTTATAGTTGAATTAGTGCATGAATGGTATAATTTCACCAGATGAACGCGGTGCTGTAACAGAATGAATGTTGATGAAGAAGTGGCCCATTTCCACAATCTAAAGAATTCTAAATGCGATGCGACGAATAGATTAGTATTTTCTTCTGCTTAGTCGTTCCGAGGTGTTATTGATATTATTTATTGAATATTAGCGAAGCATATAACAATACAGTTAGTAATGCAGCTTGAATATACAATATTCGAGGTGGCTAACGTTTCGGCGGGTCGCCTTCTTCAGAGCCTGGAAAGATCACATTGATCCACAATTCACTAAGCCAAAACCTCCCTAACTCTAGCAGAAAACGTCAGAAAGGAATTTTGGATTGCATAGTATAAGCTTCATTTTGAAACACTCACCGTTTTGATGCTTTGGGTCTATCAACTATTCATTGAAGACCAGCCGCATAGGGTCAGTGCATCAGTGGGCTGTGCCAACTCAGGCCGCGAAGATCAACCTGAGGTATGGTTCGAGGTCACGCTTAATTACGAGACACTCCTCTTTCTGGTTCATTTTGGGCCTTTACTATGTATCCAGAAGGCTTCTAAGGTTTTACGAGCAGATGTTTTTGGTTCCTGTGCGAGGATCGTAAATTTGACGCCGAACATTACTCCTGCATGTTTTTGGTTCCTATGCGAACACCTCGGAACGGCTAAACAGAAGAAAATACTCATTTATTCATACTTCACCGAGATTAATAGATAGTCGGCCTTGGGAAGCGACGAATATTTGTGGAATGTGAATTCGAAAGGAACTTATTATAGTCGTACAGAGAATAGCAATGAAAAACAAAAGCTAATTGGTCGAGGAGGTGGGCTAAGTCTCGCTTCCTGATAGCGTGCCACCATCCGTCTTCCAAGCCCCTTCTCCACCCCGTCCCACCCCCCCCCCCCCCCAAAAAAAAAAAGAAAAAAAAGGATAAAAAACCTTGGTTGAAGGGAGAAATGTATTACCCTCGAATCAATTTATCCACTCGTTGATCTAACTGATAATTTTAATTTTATAAAGACTTGGGTTCAGACCAGTTTTCGCACAGTGACCCTCCACATGCAGCGTCTACTAACTAAAAGGTGACTGGATCGAAAAAATTGGAAATTGGGGAAGATCGGTTTTATTTGAGAACGACAACACCTCTCACTTCTCAATAATCATCTGTCATTAATGTTATTCCGTACAAACCTCTGTGGAGATTGGAATGAGACAAGAAATAGAGGAAAATACGGTGACGAGAAAAAGCTGGTTTGAATTCTTTTATTTGATCTCCACTTGCGGTGGTATGATGTTACAGTATACCCAATAATATGGAGCGCTGTTCAAAACATTTGCGTCAGTCGGGATTCGAACCCAGATCTCACTTTTTCCGGGAACGTATGCTAACCATTGCACTACCGACGCTCGTTTTTGCACAGCACTCCACATTATTCGGTATAGTGTAACGTCATACCACCGCAAGTAGTGGTCAAATAAAAAGAATTTGACCGAATATCGATACCCTATGTCTGTCAACACAAATGGAACAATGCCGATAGCGGCTGCCCCGCCAGACCGTCGACGGTTGCCTGTTGGCAGACAACGCGTTATAGCATTAAAAGAGTGCTGTGCAAAACTATCGCCGTTGGTGCAACGGTTAGTATACGCTCCGAAAGAATGAGATCTGTGTTCGAGACCCGGCTGACGCAATCGCTTTTGCACAGCACTCCACATTATTGGGGAAAGTGGTTTGACTACTGAAGCGAGCCAGTTGGAAATATGTGCCATCGTACGCCTATCTCCTTATTTCGTATAGAAATGTCAGTGCCAAGATATTCAGAGCAGAATAAAAGACGCAGAAAGCGAATAATAATATGGGACAAGATGTAGTAAAATAGATTCCATTTGAAATTTCTCTTCCACCCGTCCATCAGCTATTAGCACAAATTTTTGTATAAAAAAAACAATGTTTTTAAGTCATCTTACCAAGCTCTCGAAGTTTGGGAAAATACGGATCGATTAAGAAGTGCTTTTTTCCTCTATATCACTTTCCTAGAAGGCCCCTTCTTTCCATTTTCACATACTGCGCTAATATTGTTGTATTTTAGGATGTTCTAGATAATGGTGGGTGTTTTAAATGTAGATTTAGGGTTTACTTATTTTGAACGGCTATGAAGCCTATATAATCGACTTTGCAGTACAGCAGTTATGTTTTTCTGAACAAATTAAAGCGAAAACTGGCTCTCTAAAGTTATTCCATAAGCTAAATAAGCATTTAATGACTTCTGTGACGCTTTGAATCGAAATGAATATTGGTCGCATTTTTGAGGAATAATTAACTTTATCCGTAATGGTTGAAGTTTCTAGCTAATTCTGTGTACCATCAAGAACTTGATCTTTGAAACAAATCGCGCTGCAGTTTAGTAAATAGTCGTTATAGACCTCGCTTAATAATTTCACGGCACGAATCACTGCGATTTGGGCACTGCGCTTAAGGTATACACTTGGTTTCTTCTAAAGTCGTCATGTTAAGACTCATGCGATGGCCAGACAGAATTTGAAGACTTTCTTCGAGACGACAATTTCAAACGCATCAAGTCACAATCGGTGATAAAAGTGGTCTTACTTATGACGAAGCGTTGCAACTTAGCGATCCGAGATTTCCAAGATTGAGAAGATTCAGAGATTTTGTGTTCTACTGTTAACTAAATTTCTTCGCTGGTCTTTTCGTAGTAAATTTCTACATCCACTAATGAATACGCTGCTTGTCATGTTTGTTCTTCACTACCTAATTTGATTTCTTTTGATTATTCTTTGTACTCGACTTTCTTTTGAGACCTCACGTGAAATTAGAAGCCGAAACGCACGTCTAGCAGTATAAGTGCCATATCAGATCTTAGAAAGGCTCAAAGTATATTATCAGAATCCAATTTTACTTGGCCGATTTAGATCATGGAAGCAAAAACGGAAGCAGATAGCAGGAAACAAATGATATTGTACTACTAAGTTGACACGAGAATAAAAATAGCAATCAAAATCAGTTTTTGTTGCTTATTTTGAAGAAATTGGGATATTTAACGATGAGAAGAGAAAGAGATGTAGTCAGGATATTCTCCATATTATACTGCAGAGTCATCATTGTGATTTAATGAGCAGCGATGGAGAATCAAAGCTCATTTTCTCTAATAGTCGGAAAAGAGAAATTAACCTTGTTCAGTTTTACTTTTTTCGTAACAATATTCCTTTATATTCACAACGACTATCAATAGCAGGTACTGTAAATATAAGATGATACTTCAAAAAACAGATCAATGCAAATAAATGGACATAAAAACTGGGAAATGCTTTGAAAATAGGAAGAAAACGTCTCTTCAATGGCACTTCATCCGAAGACACAAGCTCTGAAGATTGAATTAGTACTGATGAACCAGTGCGATTGCCATCAACAACACGAACTCGTTTCATATAAATTCTAAATCTACAGTCTTTACACTCTATGTAATATTTTTAATTGTTTTCACTTCCTTGATAATACTCCTTTTTTCCCTTATGATGCGAGGTGCTGTGTGGATTTACCCGTTTATCCGTTCAAAACACCTCTTTATTATGAAAAATATATCAATGACATCATCAGAAAATGAAGAAAACAGATTGTATTTAATTTAAAAAGAAAAGCATTTGTGGAAAAATCACAACCAACAGGAAACATTGAGAAGAAAAACTCCATTGAAAACACTTTGTTAACTAAACTGCTCTTTGCTAAGTAATGGAAGAAAGTCGAGCGAATAGTGGTTCATAAAAGATTGGGTAACAAAAAAGTCTTTATCATTCAGAAAAAAAAAGAACTCGTGAACGTCAGATTTGAAGAGCAGACATGGAAAAGAAATCCGAATCTGACACATGCGTGCGGAATTCCCAAGTGAATAACATAGCGAAATATGTTTGAAGCTAAGTGAATCGAGAGAATCATTTGTCAAGATATTTTGTGCGAATGGCACATCTCACATGACGAATTACGACAGTGGGCATAAACTACCGCATGTGCCTAACTTTATTGCTTTTCCCTTGTGAAGACTCCTACTATAACTGATATCAATCAGGTTTGAATTGAGTGCCAGAATTGCTAATAGATTTAACACCTCAATGTAACATACTGCATCAAGATTTCCTCATAGTAAACTCTATGAAATAAACCGATCACCAGACTAGGAGTGGTCTGCTTGGTGTGTGACTGACTTCCAGTAGATTTCAGGTACTTGAATTTTTTTAGAACCGATTGCGGTCCAGATACGCGATATCGCGATATGTCCGATTCACATAAATCACCACTTTGGGGCCTATGCACTATATCGAATGTTTGCTTTTATAGATTCAAACGCATGAAAACAACGACCACTTAAAATTTCGCCACTAGGAACAATGTCATCAGTAATTTTATAGTCATATAATTCGGAAAAAAACAAGGAACACTGCAGCAAATCAGATTAGAATTGAAAACAAGTGGGAATTACCCCTATACGTGTGTACAGACTATCTACCAAACTATCACCGGGTTTGAATCCATAATGCGGCTTGCAGAGGTTCCATCTATCCCTTATTTGGAAACATTTATACGGACGTTTTCTGTATGGGCTGTAATGGCTCGTAAGGCCACCATGGATCTAGACACACTCACGAAAATCTTTAAAGCTGACACGAAATCAACGACGGACACTTGCTTAAAGGGAAATTCGAGGAGCCTACGGATTACTTATGTAACTGCTAGTGAGTTGAATCTGTGGACTTTCAGAGGGATTGCTCTCGAAGATATAATTTGTGCACATAAAAGCACCGACTGAGGGAATGAGCTGACGTAATGAATGTTGTGGCTTCATTTTCAGCAAAACGATCGCTTTCGCACCGATTGAAAAAAAGTCTCGAAAAACTTGGTAAACAACGGGTGAACAATAGCGTGAAATTAATTCATATTTTCGAGTGATAAATCAACGAATGTGGAATTCCCTAGATATCATATGTCAGGAAAGCAACTCACATTTCCAAAAATTCGCCCTAACACTTTATAAACTATGATGTAACATTCTGTCTCAAAAGTTCATCACATTTCTATAATTTTACTAGAAGCGATGAAAGGGTGCTGGGATCCACACAACAAATATGATGAAGGGTAATGTAGAAATTTCGATTTCTTATATTTCACGTGTAACTCAGGATGTAGTTAAACGATCTTCTGAGGCTTCATCTATGATTATTCTTTGTAAAGTACGTTCAGATTATTAGCACTAATAAGATTAATAATAATGATGCTGAGAGTTTGCACTTTGTTGGAAATTATGAAACTATAACTATAACAAACTGGTGAAGTGGGGATATTTGAAAAATGTGTACATGAAGAAAATAAAACAAAAAGAAGGCTTTTATATATTTTTGGAAGAAATATCAGTAAACACAGGGTAAATTCAGAGGCGAATTTGGAAAAGAGCCCAAAGTAGTTCGCCAATCGATATCCATCTTTTCTAGGGATTTGCTAAGATGAAATCTATTTATAACACAGAAGTTTGTGAATATTCCTTTGACAATTGACAAAAACATTCACATTGAGACCATAACTTTCCTCTTTACCTGAATAAAAAATATTTTACAAAAGAAAAAATAGCTAAAAAATTGGATGCTTCGTGATAAATCTGATAATGTGATTGTTCCATATTCTGAAGACTCTCTTTGATCACGCCACAACTATTTTTTCAGTTGAAAAAACAAATTTCCAGCGAAAACAAGATTTTAGGAAGCAAAATAGGAGGAGAGAGCATGAATAATGATATTCCCTCAGGAGCCCAATTGCTTTGCAGCATAACGCAACAGTGAGTCAAAACCTTCAACCTTATCTGATTCTTGAGAAACTGTTTCAAAATTTTTGAAACAACTATTTGTCTAGATATCAAAGAACATATTTTCGTTAACATTTGGATTCAAAGGTAGTGTCACTGCTTACAATTTCTCCTATGAGGCCAGGGTTTACAAGAGTATACATGCCGTTCACCACGAGGGCTCTTTTGGTTTGACCCTGTCTTTGTCACCATACCTTTATTTTCTCATAGGTTGGGTTTTATGGAAATCGTGAAAACTTATTTTGATTAGCTGAAGCGAGGTCGGTAAAGTAGTCGTAGTAGTAATTCAGCAGACGTTTCGGCGACCCGCCTTCTTCAGCGCCTGGACGTATGTATTATTGGTCTATTTGGATGATTAGGGGAATCTTATGTATTTTTAAAAAATCGTTTTTTGACCTGACCTAGGCAGTACATAAATAAAATCTATATAAACTCAGGCTCTAAAGAAAGCGGGTCGCCGAAACGTCAACCCAGCTACTACTACGACTACTTTACCAACCTCGCGTCAGCTAATCAAGATAAGTTTTCTCGATTTCCATATATCAATCAATATTGCGAGTTTTATAAAATGTCGACTTTCTAAATGGTTGGATAATAGCTATCAGACTTGTACGGAAATAGCTTAGTTGCTTTAATCCAAAAGAGAATGCATTAGTCTAGCCATCCAGAAAAAAAGTCAACTGGACCAGGAACCCACGCACTAGTAATGAATATAGGAACCCTCAAGTTGCAGATAAAGCCATAAATCCGAAAAATTTTATGAAGAAGGAGATTGCGAAGACTCGAATCGTATGATTGAAGTTCTGGAAACGGCACTACGCGATATTGGGTTATGTAAATTTGAAAAAATAAATTTCCTTCGGAATATAATAGGACATAATCTTGGTGATTCTATTCATCAGAAGTGCTCCGAGAAAACTTTGAATAGACGTTAAAAAACCCATTGGAGGAGAAGGGTTTCACTGAGCTCGAGCTACGCAAATCAGCTGATTTACCCTATTGTCAGAGCGAATAACATTACTGGGGAAAAAGAAACTCTAAGTCAACAAGAAACGCTACAAATGGTAAAACAGATTTCTTAGTAACGCTTAATTCATAAAAAAGACAAGTCGCTCCCATTTAACTGTTCTAATTCAGTATCAGTCGTGGTTAAAAATTTTTCAAATACAGTCTAGATACTTTTGGCGTTGTGGTAAGAAATGCTGCACGGTGGTTCCGTCGTTGGCTTGATCCCGAGCCTGTGCTCACGAGACTTTTCACCTCACAATGATTACCAATCGTAACAAGTATGTCTGGGAACACTGATTTGATGCATCAGTAAGCTATCACAAGTCATTTCATGTGCAAGATTTGTGTTCAGTCGCTTCTAAATTGTCGTGAATGGAATAAAATTCATGGCGCCTCCTGAGGAAATGGTCAATGGCGAAAACTTTATTTCCTACTCTTTCATATTTAGCCTGATATATTGAATCTATCAAACTGATAAATATATGCACAGACCTAATCAACGTGCTGATTTCAATTTCGTGTCCGACTCGCATCCTGAAGAACTCACATCGATCCTTGAAATGCCTTCCATTTCCGCTCTATTTTGATCTTCATATCCTTTACGAAGAAAAACAGAGAGCTTGTAAAAGAACTGCATTCGGTTTATATGAGAATGAATGCCTGGTGAGAGCGAGAACTACGGTTGTTGATGATTTCAAAACAAAGAAAAGCTTTTCGCCACTAATGTATTTTCAGTTACCCGCTGATTTTTTTTTTCAGAATTGAGTGTGGATAGAAGTAAAGTAAAATTGAGATGGCAGATAAGTCTTACGTCAGTTGACTGAACCAAACTAGTCAAGTAGGAGACTTCGTTTTGCCAAGATGTGAGATCAAAACAGAAAGCGGTGCAATGTGTGTTGCAGGGCATCTCAATCACTACGATACAGGAAAAGCAATGTTTATCAGTGAAAGCGATTAGAAAGCACTTTAACAGAAATTACGTGAAGATAAGCCAGAACTGCGGTGACCTGTTGTTATTTGAGAGCAAAATAAATAGATTTGTACATTTTACATCTTCTCGACGTTGAAACTGCTCGTAACTCAACCCGCATGGGCTGAGTTTTCACTTCGGCTGCAGAGTCATTGAGTGATGATGATTGGGCATTGCTCGCATAAGTATACGACAAAAATTCGACGCTTTAGGAAAGTTCGCCCGTCTCAAATTTCTCGCAGCTTTGTCCTCGTTATTCAGGAATATCAGCTTCTTACAATGCGACATTATTATTGTAGCTGCATTGAACTAATAATTGAAAAAACAAATAAATGAATAAGAAATGAATTTCAGAATTCAGCTGCCCTTCCCCGTGTTCGACGAAAAAATGACCTAAGGCGTCCCAGACTTGTTTTCAGGGGTACTGGAGCTGTTAAGGAGCATTTCAAATGCTCACGTGTCGTCGTCGACCTAGCATCACATCATGCAGTCACTAATCTTCATGGCCCAAATATCATAGACCAATTTCCTTTTTAACGTCTGGCTATTTAAAAATTCATGAATAAGTTGTCTATGAATAACACTAGCTGGCAGTCGAACGGAATTTCAAGATTGGAAACAGCAAATGTTTTTTTCAGTTCTTCGAAAGTGACGATTCATAACCTTTAAAAAATCAAGACAAATTAGCGTGCGTCAACAAGATAGCCTCTTTATTCATCTATGGATAAAGCCAACTCAAGTGAATATTGTATTATATCACTCATTTATCAAGTTTTTTCCCCAATTTATTGGAATATTGTGCAGTTTGACCAAGTACTCGAGCTCCACGACTTTTGCGCATCGAGACAAAGCTCATCATTCCACGTCCGAATCTCTTCCGGAGCTGTTCACAATTTCAATAGCACATCCGATGCTATCAGTGATTTCATATGGCACATGTTGAGATTACTCATGATTTTCTAATTGTGCGCTATCTGTGCTCAATTTCTTTAAGAATCTTTTTTTTTGTAATTTACCAAAAGTTGTGTACGGAAAACAGCCTTTCAAGAATTATATCAGGCATAACTCCTGCCTTTCACAACTTATTGATTGATGACAAAAAATACGGCAAATGAATTCTGTGTGGTAAAATAAACTGGCACGCATCGAAATCAATGCATGCGGTCCATTTTTCGTGCCAACGTGACCACCTACATCTGCTTCTTTGGTCACATCTGTGGTGAAAAGAGAATTTAAAAGCGAATTTTTGCGAAATAACTAAGCTAGCGATTGAATAGATGTTTGGATAAAAGCAATTAAGTAATCAAAAATCTGCAGAAGCGAGCAAAATGTTAGTAAACGAATATGTATATACGATTTATAGAAAAAAATTTCATATAATAAAAGGCAAAAGATTCTATATTTCACTTTTCTTATATTCATTACACACGGGAAATTCAAGAAAAAGCCATCGTTGACCGTTTTTTCTTCACAAAAAAGTAACCACGAAAATGTAAATTTTGTCAACAAAGAAGATAAGAATCATTTTATACTTTGCTATCGAACCAGGGTGATATAATCCCCACTACCCCTGCAACTGCGTCTTGCGAGCCGAGAAATTCTTGATGTATTGAGTTGAGAGTTACCAGTCAAGGCTGTATAATTGTTAGAAATTGTGGACCGCTCCGGAAGAGACTTAGAAGTGAAGTGATGAGCTTTGTCTCGATCCACAAAAGTTGTGGAGCTCGAGTACTTGGCTAAAGTGACACGATATTCAATTAAAGTAAAATAAAAAAAAACCTGATAAATGAGTGACATACCAGCCTAATACAATATTCATTTGAGTTGGGTTTTTTCAGAGATGACTAAAGAGGCTAACTTGTTAACGCACGCTACTTTGTCTTGATTTTTTTAAGGTTATGAATCGTTACTTTCGAAAAACTGAGAAAAACATTAGCTGCTCCCAATTTTGAAATTCCGTTCGACTGCCAGCTAGTGTCGTCAATAGCTTTTTCATGAATTCCAAATAGCTAGACGTTAAAAAGGAAATTGGCCAATGATATTTGGGCCATGAAGATTAGTGACTGCATGATGTGATGCTAGGTCGGTGACGAGATGAGAGCATTTGAAATGCTCCTTAACAGCTGCAGTACCCCTTGAAAATAATTCTGGCACACCCTGGGGCATTTTTTTCGTCGAACACGGGAAGGGCAACTAGATTTCGATAGCTAAAGAAAAACGCTGAAAAGGTACATGAGATATTCCACTACCACACGAAACCTCAGATTATTAGAAGGGATTTCATATAGATTGGTGGAGAACAACAGAGAAAAATAAGGAAGACACGACGTTCTCGTAACAAACTGAAATCAACACGCAAGTAAATAAAGACCAAAGACTGTTTTCAAAAATTAAATGACCATGGAGAGGAACAATGGCTAAGTCTCAAAAAAGAATCCATGGAAAGACCATGGACTAAAAGTTCCACTAGCGAACGGTCATAACGTTGACCTTCACTGCTCGGAGGGTGTATGTCCCGTGGGAATCTCTCGCGTCGGAAAATGCTGGCCCTGCCACTTCATATTAATGAATTATTTTTTTTTCTAACTTGTTTACTATTACTTTGTTCCTAGAGAGAACGGGAGAAATGGAGAGATGAAGAGGAAGAGGGAGAGAGAGGGAGAGAGTGAGAGAGAAAGAGACGGAGGAAGAGAAGTGGAAGCAGATGAAGAAAGCAGTCCAATGTAAATATTATTTAGCTTTTTTGCTGGTAATTCAGGCATATCGAGCACTTAAAACATTAACTCAGGGAGAATTTCCACTTTCAAAAGTCGTTTTGATGAGAATAGTATTGCACGTTGACCAAATGACATCTACCAGTGATTTGCTAATTCCCTATTCTGTTCACTCTTTAGCGCTGAAAAAAATATGTTGTACAACTGATCTGTAAGTTAATATGTAAATGACATATTTTTAGTATCTTCCCATACTGATGTTCATCGGCATAATGTCGTCAGTGAGCATTCACACATCGAAAAGTGTTCTACGCAGAGTCCACAGCTCATGGCCTGATAACCAAGGTTGAGAATGAAGTAGTCAAGCCCAGACAAAGCCATACGAGTAAAGCGATAGCACGGATTCCTGCCTGCCCTGAAATTGACCTGTGAGCGGTCATCCTCATCTCAATAGACACGAAGTCGAGACTTTCCCTGTGGGTGGCGATCTATAGAAGCCCTTAAAGGGCGGTTATTTCTGAATTCTAATGGGAAATAAAGTGGACCAGTCATCAATATGTAGACAGAATGGAACTGTTGTGAGAGAACTCGTATGATTTGTCAAAATGGAAAACTCTCGCCCTCCTAAAAAGTGCCAGTAAGCTGAACTTCACTCTGAATGCTCTCTTCAGTTTTGTTATTCATCATTGAGAAATTTGATTAATGAATTCTGCCATGAACCGAGAAAATTGAACAGCAGACGTTAAAAACAACCCTGCGCTCAAGAGGATGTTTTCAAAGGAACCACTTAGATTATGAGTGGAAGTGTTTATAGCTCTCGTCAAGGAATTTTACTCATTTGCATAACAGTCATGGACCATTGGACCATGAAAAATAATTGAGGAATGACATAATCTGAATACATTTTATTTGAATGAAAGGAATGAAGTGAATTTAAGATAGCAGTACCGACTTGATATATCGCTAGGCTACTGCAATTCATGCAAGGGCCAGACATTATTCAGTTATCACAAATAAAGCCAAAAATTGGAAACGAATGCATGGCGCATCCCTTGAAAATTAGTCAATTACGACAGCTTTAGAATTTATTATGAATGTATATAAATATGCATATAAAAATAAAGGATAAAGCTCTCGGCGTTGATCAACCCATGAGGGATGCGCCATGCACTCGCCTACAATTTCCAACTTCGTTTGAGGTGATTGAATGCATATCTGACTTCTACAATGACTCCGATGGCCTCCCGCTGTACCGGGTCAGTGCTGATTATCCTCCTAGAGATGTCTGAGCCCACCGTGGTATCAATTAACCGACTCTGGAGGGATGAATGGCTTGGTGAGCCATAAGCGCGAGATCCACTGATCTCGTGTGCGACGCAGAGCACCTCTAAGCACTGCGCTACATGCGCTCATATATGCTTCTATCGCAGATTATGTATAATTTGCAATATATTTAGTTAACATTGGCATACCTACAACTAAAACTAATAGCAATATTTATAAACCGGTGCAAAAGCAATTGCGGCTTCAGACTGTGCTAAAATCGCAATTACTTTTGTATTGTTTTTTTTTTCAATGGCGAGAGGAGAATGGTAGATGTTGAGCTTCTCTGCAACTTTTTGAGTAGGCTTAAGAGGATCACCTCCGACGACTGCTTTTCATGCTATTTCTGATGAGTTTGGTATAGAAGAAATTGTGGTTTTTGCATTATCGAAGTGCGTTTTCCTTCACTGAAATTCCTTGAATGGCCACTGCACCGAAGGTCCGCCGGCAGTTCCCAGGGTTATATGCGTTGTTGATGTTGCAAGTTGTCTCGGCAGCTCTATCTGTGATTCATTTGACTCACAGTCATAAACTGCAATCACTTTTGCACCTACGGATATGCTTTTAGCTCAGAGTGACTATAGAGTAAACAGCTATCTGTATGTTATTGGCAACTGAATTTGCAACGAAAAGGCAGCTATTACGCATTAGAATAATGTATAAAATAACCACATTTATCTAGGTACATATTTCTGTATCAAGTGACTCATTTTAACAGTGCACAATTCTCAAATACTTTTTCATCAGCCCTAATAGTGACAGTAGTTGACTATAACTACTGTACTTCATTTATCCACTTTACATATAGTTTAACTTATACTCGTCTCGTAGATTTCGTATATCGTCTCTATTGTGTTGATGAAAAGTTCAGAAGTGAATGGATTTGCAAGTGAGAAGATCTGCTTAGAGCAAAATCTTCAAAAAAAAATAGCGGAAAATTACCCCTCTAGAACAAAACCACTTTAGTTTCGCTCATTTTCAATATCATTAGGACAGCCGAAAATCTCTGGAGACTGCTCTGCTCCAAAATGTCGAACACTTCGAACTTCGCATTTGGAATTGAAACCATTGGTCATACTGTGAGAATAGCAAGAGCAACAGTAAAATAGACGAAAACTGCAAGGGATAATTTCTGATAGAAATTCGTGATTTTCTATGGCTATAGATAAACGTTAAAGCAGTTCAGTTGATGTTCAACATTGATGAAGCGAGGAAATGTTGATCGACGAGGTAAAAGTTAGTACCAGAGGAGTAGATTAACTTTCTCTGACTGGATAGTAATATATGAAAACACCGTGGGTAAGGGTACTCATAGAATTTGAATTGCGAAAAGATTGGATATTGCAAACCCTTTACGATAGCGATTTTACATTACGTTAGATGAATTACCTGAGGCATAGTGTTTCATAAGTGTCCTAAGACTCTTGAAAGGCCTACTTTCACCGAGTGGTAGGGCAAAAATCGCGACTTCTACATATTTTGCTTTTTGGCATGGTGCGCATGGCGCAGTGGTCTAAGGTGCGTCACAGTGCACAATACGGTCAGCTCGATACCACCTTCATGGCCCAGCTAAGTTAATTTTCCCGGAGCGGATAAGTTAGTACCACATTTACACGAGTGTAGAAAGCACTAGCTGGTTACATCGAGAAGCGCGGCAAGTCATTCTAGAGGACAATAATGTATTCAACTATTTCTACACTGCTAGCAGTAGCGCCAAATGCATGGGACATCCCAAGAAAATCATAGACGCTGCACCCTTTGTTCATTTATACCTAACTTCCTATGCAATCATCATGGGAGAAGATGATCTGTTTCAGTGATGTGGTCAGGTAGTACTCTTACTACATTCTAGATGATAAGGCCCTTCATTCCTAAAGTGATTGCAAATTAGTAACTGTTGTCTGACCATATGACAGTACTGACTTGGCTTATGGATGTACCATCGTAAGTTATTGTGAAGGATTCAGTCACCTCTAACGATGCCTAGTGAAGGTGAAACACGGCGTACCTTTCAGGGAGTGATCAGCGCTGGAGGCTTTATTCTTCATTCTCTAACCTCATTTAGCTGTTTCTTGCTTAGCATTTTTATGTTAACATAACTTATGCACCATGTCTTTTCGATTCTTTATTTCGGAAGTAGATAGAGCGAGGAAGAAATGAACAAGTCGTTAAAGCGATGGAACGCAATAGTGATAAAAAGATAGAAACTGATAGGGAGGTTAACAAGTCTTTAGTAATTGTCACAGCGAAGACTGCTATGCTGTCGTTGTCGATCTAAATATGCATGGAACACATTTTCTCTCCCGCATTGAAAGCAGTTTGAACTGTGAACGCCTCGAACTCATAAGCCTACGAAGATTGTTTTCAGACAAAAAATCTTCTAAAAAGGTATCAGTATAACAGATCCTTGATACTTGAAAGAAGCAGGAACGCGAGATCACAAATTTTATGAATACAACAAGAGTTTCGCCGTGAGCACCAAAAACTTAGCAGCGGAACACTACTGCGGGTCATGTCGCTGAAGTAACGTGTACATCATTCAAGACCAAGGTATTCAAGCTTTTATTTTTTTGTTGAGCAAGCCTTAATCTCTTAGTTACTATTTCATTAAGTAGATTCCTCTTGATAACTGTCGTGGGTTGGTTAAATGTCTGAAGAGGCGATGGAGACCATTTTTAAAAGCGTGGATCAATATTGAAAAAACTTTCCTAGTTCTATGAAAGAGCACAGGTGAGCTGTGTTGGAGCACAAATACAAGTAAAGCCGTTTGTAAGTGAGTTAAAAATTACAGAACGAGATTTTAGGGAATAATTTGTACCATTTAACAATCATTTGCTCACTGAATTAATCGTTCTTGGTGGGTGTCCCTGACAAGCCTTTGATTAGGAAGTTCTTCAGCAATCATGGCCAGCAAGACCAAAGAAGAGTTGAAAAATTGTCATCAAAAAGCTTGACTATTAGTATATCAATCATCGTTGCTTTGCAGAAAAGTGGTACAAAGCTATTAAGCTTTTCCACCAGTGAATAATGAGAGTGGTGGGTACCTAAAATCACCATCTAGATAAAGCTCAGCACAGCTAATCGCCATTATGGAAAACTCAGGCACATTTGGTTGATTGAAAGACTAATAAGAAAGAAAGAAACGACTTCAACAGCATTTGCTTATTTTTTCTGAATTCCTCTATAAAAGTTAAGAGGATAAAGCTCTCGGCGTTGATCAACCCATGAGGGATGCGCCATGCACTCGTCTACAATTTCCAACTTCGTTTGAGGTGATTGAATGCATATCTGACTTTTACAATGACTCCGATGGCCTCCCGCTGAAACGAGTCAGTGCTGCTTATCCTCCCAGACAAGTCCGAGACCAGTCCGGTACGAATTTATCGGCCCACGGAAGGATGTATGGCTTGGTGAGCCATGCGCGTCAGGTCGAACCATTGACCTCGTGTGCGACGCAAAGCACTTCTAACCACTGAGCCACATGCACTTTTGAATTTCTGAAGAAATTCTGGAAAAATTCCATTATCCAGAGTTTCTTCATATTTGACAATATTCTAGAAACCTCGGCATAATCAGGTAATATACAAAATCGAGAAAACTTATCTTGATTAGCTGACGTGAGGTTGATAAATTAGTCGTAGTAATTCGGCTGACGTTCCGGCTACCCGCCTTCTTCAGAGCCGAGGCCTATGTAGTACCAGTCGTAACCAGTAGTATTCGTAACTGGTAGTGTATGTAGTACTAGTCCTAACTAGACTCTGAAGAACGCGGGTCGCCGAAACGTCAGCCGAATTACTACGACTAATTCATCAACCTCACGTCAGCTAATCAAGATAGGTTTTCTCGATTTTCGCATATTAACATTATTCTGTCTTGAATTGACGTTAATCTTAGGTTGGAAGGAAAGTTGTGAGGCAATTGAAATAGCTGGCAATTTATGCATGAATTCCAAACAAAAACAACAATAACTTTCTTCAAATAAAGGCCATCGTTTTCACGAATTTCTGCTAACGGTCCGCCAAGTCTCGGACCCGGTAGGAGCATTATTCATTCAACTTCAAGTCAACAAGCTTGGTACTTAGCTGAGCGCCACTTGGACCGATTGATTGTAAGGAACGCATTTCTTGGGTTTTTTCAATGTCAAAAAATCGTTCGATAGCACAAATGAAAAGAATGTGGATGGTAAAAGACATTCCCAAAAAGCCTTCTTACTGCGCTGAAAGGGTATGAATAAAATTTTGTTTCTCATTGTAAGATTTCTTGGTAATCAAAGCATTTCCTTTAGAGCTTTGCTGACCAGCCGATAGATCAAATCTTAAGGATTTCAATGACTTATTCGGTTTTCATCATGGACCCGACATTACGCTGCAACAGTCAAAAGAATATTGCGTTTAGCAAAAAATGGGTCATCCATAGCACATATCAAAAGAAATTGAATGATGTATTTTATTTTCAAAAAGGCCTCATTATTGCGTTGAAAGAGCAAAAATATTAATTTGTTCTCATTAGAAAATTTCTCGCCGATTAAGGCCGCTCTCTTATAGTTTTAAGAGCCAAACGATAGAACAAACCTCAGGTTTTCCAATAACGCTTTTGTTTTTTTAACGGACATCTTAGTGCATCATAGGAACCAAAAGAAAACTGGGTTTCGCATCTGATGCTTTTTTCCAGTTTTGCAAAGCCTAATCTTCTTTAGGCTGTAACAGTGTGATATGAAGTCGATATTCGAGATTAAATAAAATATTGAATTTCTTAAGATCTCACCTATCGATTAATTACTGAGACCCCAAAGGGAAATTTTTGGTTAGCGAGAAATCTTTGGTTGAGAAACAAAAGATATTATTTTTGCTCCTTCAGCGCAACGACAAGGTATTTTTGAAAGTGACATATATCATTGAAATTCTTTTGATTCAAGCTATCGATTGATTAAATCTGATAAGGATATGCATATTTTGAGCCAAACATATTACATATATTTTACATACATATTATTGCCATACATATTTTTGATTATACAAACATTAGAAACGATCAAGAAATACGTTTTTCTCAACGGATCGAAGTGAAGAGAGGATGATTGAAACGGTCCATTTTTTGCGAAACCAAATCTTTTTTTGAGTGTTACAGCGTAGTAACAGGTCCATCACAAACACCAAACAAATGTTGGAATTCTTAAGATTTGATCTATCCACTGGTTAATAAAACTTGGAAAGAAAAGCTGTAGTCATCGAAAAATCTTTCAATGAGGAGCAAAATACTATTATTCAGCGCAATGACAAGGCTTTTCTGAAGACGGAATACACCGTTCAAATTCTCTTGTCAAAAACAAGCGCGAAATATTCTTTTTCTGGAGGTCGCAATGGCACTCAGCTAACAGAAAAGTACCGTTAACTCCTGACATGATTCTTCAATTCCGCAGAACGATTCAAATTCGCGACCGTTCAAAAAAATGTTGCATTGATCGGAAAAGACCAGAGTGGAATGTAGCGCAATCTGGACAGCGTCCAACAGAGTATTTACTTGTTGTGACCCCCTTTAACTTCGTTGATTTCATCGACTGCAGCTTGCTGTGAAGTAGCCTTTCATCAAGAATGACGCAATAAAATACAAGCTTCGTTTGTATCGTTGGACATTGAGGAGACTTATAGGAAAGTGAAAATAAAGGCTAATAATATTCCAGTCGTAAAGGTGTCAATGTTTCCTCGAGTCCTTTTCGATGAAAGTACAAACGTCAAGCTACAAAACTGAGAAAACTTGAGAAAAGAGAGCTTATATTTACTACAACTTATAGTTAGATTCTTTGCAACGAGAATGTTGTCCAATGCTGCAAGAATTCCTCAGTAGTGACAGCATTCAGTCCCAGCAAAACAAATCGAAAGCATTGTTTGCCTCAAATTGAATTGTGTTCATCATTTGGCCGCCTGCTGATGGTAATGACAAAGACAGCGAAAGAAAACTAGTAGATTAGATGTTTTCGTTAGAAACAAAATAGTGCTCTTAAGACGTTGAAGAATGACATTTGACAGGCTAGTTCATCTCCTATTGAATCGAAGAACCTACTTATATTGAATCGTTGCTTGATTAGTGGAATTTATCCTTCTCAAAATCTTGAACGAGATTGGTATAGCTTCCTTAAAAGCGATAGCTAACGTTTCGGCAATTTCTCCTTCTTCTGATAAAAGACCATATGTTATGACAAACCAGAACTATATTTGTCCAAAAGTACTGGGATCCGCACAATGAAAAAATACTGCGATGGCGGATCAAATAAAGTGCTAAAGTGCTAAAAATGGTTTAACTGCTTCGCCAATGTCTTCGTCATTGAAACCTATTTTACAGATGTTCAAGTATATTGCACTTGAACTAATGCAGTCTCCGCCTCTACTAACAAAATGCCTGTCATACTGGTGGTTCGGAACCAGTTGAAGTCGTAATGTGTCAGCTGGGAGTTCTCCAGTTATATAGAGTTTTCTAAATCACTGTTTTCACTATAGTCACCTTTCAATAGCCGCTTATTTCGCTTGATATGAAGGTTAGTTGGAATGAGGATATCCTCATTAATCATTGTTTCGTAACCATTTGATATGGATATCATATTATTTTTCCTAGCTGCCACACAGGACATAAAGGGCGCTGACGGCCTCGGGCATATAGGACGCTGACGACCTCAGGTGATAGTTATAAATCTAGAGCACGCGTCAATAGCGTCGAGATGTAAACTCATATCGCTTTTCGAATAAATTGCAAAACCGTCGAGAAGAACAGAAAGTGTTAACTAATAAAGGTAGGCCGTGATCAAGCGGTTGTGATGCTCGTCGCGGGGCGAGACTGATCCTCACTCAAGTATTTTGGCGGTCAACAGCGAGCGCACTAGCAAACGCCCCAACCGGGCTTTCCTCGAGATTTCAATGAGACTCGCTCAAACAGATTTCTAGGCGGTACTGCTAGAAGTACTGAGTTAGCACAGTGGGGAAAGACTGACACGCATCAAATAAAATGAAGTAAGATGATAATTGAATGATCAGATAAAATCAGATAATAAGGTTTAATTAGATAAGAGTCAGATAAGGTTTAGTATAGTGTGTCATCTGGCTTCTAAGAAAGGCGAAATGTCAAAAGCGTTGGACATTGTTTCTAAAGACGATATACTAAACGCGCAAGCTTTGAAAAGAGATATTACGTGAGACAGTCTTGATTTTCCAAGAATCTCATATTAAAATGTCCACTTTAGCAGTTTTTTTACAGCCACTTAAGAATATTCAAGAAATTTTCCACCTGCCTCTTTCGCTCACAATCATCTATTAGGGATGCCGTATGCATAATTCCAAGATTTTTCATGCTTTTACTGCTTTCTCGCAGTGTTATGCGGTTTCAATTATTTCTCTGAGAATTGAGTGGTAACCAAAAGAACTACCTCAGGAGGGAGTTGAACCCGCGTTTTATCCATACCGTCCATCCATAATTGTGGTGTGTTTCGAACACGGAGACGTTCGTTCACGGAGTGAGATACGTTCCGTGATACATAGAAAATATTCACTGCAAATGCACCTGATTCACATGAGCTACAGATACGTCAGTCCAGTCTTGTAAGTGATTACCCTGAAACTGCCTGTCACTATTTTATTATCAATCTGTCATCAGATCTTTATCTGAATAATGAAAGCGGAAATATTAGAATCATAAACAAGACACATCTACACCATCTATAAATCTGATATTCATCAAGTGGGTTAAGTGAATCCCAGCAGAGTCTTCACTCGATCCCCCTTAGACTGCTCATCACGTTGTGTTCTCTTGAAGCGTGCAAAGAAGTAAATCTACCGCGAAGCGGTAAGCTGTTTCCAATCCGGATAGAGAAAACGTCAGGAAAGAGATAACAAAGTACCTGGCACGGCATAGCTGGAAGTCCACAGAAGAAAATCTCACCTAAACAGAAAAGTTCCAATGAAATAAAGAATGTTTCGAGACTTATATTCCTCGCGAAAGCCACTTAATCAAATTAAAAGTCAAATCTTTTCCGTTTTACAAAATAGTGTTTATCACCTGTTGAACGACCAATCGGAGCTTCGCATTGGAATCAGATATTTAGTAATCAATAACCAGTAAACACTTGGTGAACAGATTTCTCGAATACTCGCACTATTGTTCGGTTCATAAAATATTCGAAGTGTTTGAAATGGTTGAGAACCTCTGAAATGTGGCTTTAGAGGACCTCTAGTAACACACTCACGAATACTGAAGTGTTCGCAGTGCGTTGTGTCACCATTACGTGAACAACTACCTTCTATCAACGATCACTGAGTGTGAAGAAGTTTCGAGAAAATCGAGCCTTAGTTGTCAAGAGCTAGTGATTTTTAACGGAAGAAATGTTGCTAAAAAAGAGCAAATTCAAGTGTAAACAAGTTGATTTGGAAGAGATATGGATATGGACTCAGCAGCAAGCAGCTTTGTCAACGAAGCATAGATAATCGCTCATATACGATTACATTAGTCAGAAGCAGCGGCTGCCCAACCCATTTTCAATTAGCTTAGGATGTGTCCACTTAGTCTATTTTGATCCTAGCGTAGATTTGCTCTACGTAAAAATTGCGGTTGTGTCTTATCGTGACATCTCCATGAGTATACAGATTTCTATCATGAAGTCCTATTCATTATCATAGCGAATGATTCTTGGCAAAAGTACACCGACCAGATGCCGGCATTTATTTATAGGCGACACTCTAATATATACAAAAAAGACATGGAATTAAAATAAATCACAAAAACAGTACTTTGAAATTTTTACTTCTCGAAGGTCAGTGTGATCATTCCAGAAACACGAGAGAATCAGGGATCACATGAGAAGAGTAGGAACGAGTTGAAAAAGTAACCCAATTAATCATGAAAACTTTTTAATCGCTAAAGAAGGAACTGGGATTAGCGCTTTAATAGGAATGCGAAATTTATGAGAATGTGCCGTTTCATAATCCAAGCACTTCCAAACAAATCTGCATTTGTAAATGACAGGCTTCGCCAGCATTGAAAAATTCCCCTTCTTGGGTGCTCTTTGATTCCTTCGAATTCAGATTGATTTACTTTATACCATTAACATTGCCATCGACTTTCCCTGGAATTTTTTGATATCGTTCACGACGCTTTGGAATAGTACATCTTCGAAACCTTCGAGAACCCAGAATTTACGGTTTGAACCTTGCCAATATTACAGGTTTCTTCGAGGATGATCTAAATAGGATAGAGCTGGCGGGGAAAGATTTATTGCTGGAAATATATCAATCCTCTACAAGATCTCATTGAGTGAAAATCCTTCTATCAAAATCCATCTCGTTAAACAAGTTTAATTCGAAATTTCTAATATTTCACTGCATTTTTCGCAGTGTCATGATGTTTCGTATATAATTAGGAGGATTGAGTTTTGAGTAAAATCACGGAAAGAGCTTACCACTTTGAGATTAGACTTATTTCTTAGCACGCTTTGAGAGAGCAGAATATGATAAGCAGTCTGAGCCGGGATAAGTGAATACTTCGCTGGGATTCACTTAACCCACTCAATTAACCCACATTTCATCCGTTCTGGGGACGCCGTGCTCCACCACTAGACCACCGAGGCATATTTGCACCACCATTCATTCTTCAACATCTCTATGTTAGCTATCAGCAACCAACCTTTAGAAGGTTTGGTTGGATATGCGATTTTGCTTTATGAACCCAATTGAGCTGACAGCCATGTGATATGTAATACTTAAAATTTCCAATGTTTTTGACTGCATTTTCAATTTACTGAACTCAATTCCGATGCTAAATGTCCCGCTTTAAGGGAGCTAACTAACACTAACATGTTGCTTCCGATACTCTCTTTGCCTTTCCTTTTACCTTCTCCTTCTCCTTCTCTTTCTCTCTCTCTCTCTCTCCCTCTCTCTCTCTCTCTCTCAATATCTGTCTCTTTACTGCACATAAAAAATTATCACTTCATATTCTTGATAACAATTACTTAGTGAGAGTAGAATTCTAAGGAAAAAGTGACCATGTTGTAAAAGTGTTTGCACGCCCATCGCAAACAGCTCTCGATGTCCTGAAGGAAATCACATTAAAGAAAGTCTCAATTGATAGTGAATGCACGACTAGAAAGAATGACGTGATAAAGACGTTAAGCATTAATCACAAAGAAAACATAGAAAGCGAGAAGCTTAGATATTGAAGGAAGTGTTGCATTTTTAATGAGCTGCTAAAAAATATCTTTGATCTCTTATGAATGCATGAGCATGAAAATTGACAGATGGCCATATGCGAAGCGTATTTCGATAAAGAACACTCTCGCATTAATTTCCTTGGATAACTAATAATTGGGCTGTGAATAGGAAATTGCTGAGAATGATGCATAAGAAGCTTCAATTGTGTTGAATTCAAAGATCCTCTGTTGTAATTGAAACAGCATATATATATATATATATATATATATATATATATATATATATATATAATCAGCATATATGTATATACATAAACATACACATCTATACGTGCAAGTATATATATATATAATATACATATATATACATATATACAGGCATATATACGTTTATTTATTTATTTATTTATTTGTTTATTTATTCAGCGTCCCACACAAGGCCAACTGTTTGATCTCGCGCTCATGGTTCAGCAAGTCCTTCTTAGCTCAGGGTTGGCAGACTTATCTGAGAGGGTGTTGCAGCATTGACTAGATTATCGGTAGGCAACCGCGAGTCCTTGTAAAGGGTAGATATGCCATCATTCACTCCAGAAAAAGCTAAAACGAAGACGAGAATGCATGCTGCATCCCTCAGACATTGATCAACATCGAAGTTTTTATACTTCTATACTTCTATATAGTGTATATATACGTTGCATATTAGAGGGCGGACTTGAGCAGTGGTTAGTGGTGCACTGTATCAGGTAACAAAGTGACAAGGAAGGCGCTGGTTCGATCCCATCTCCAACACTCTCTTCAGCCAACACCTGGGTGCCTAAATGCGCCATAGCTCGGCTACCTATAGATTTGAACGGCGACTTGTCCAGACCAAGGTTCTACGATTTCATGAAGAAAACCGTCTTCATGCAGCAACCGAAGCAACACGTGAAATGTTCAAAGACCTTTGTCAAGCATGAATGCGAGAGTAAAAAACAATTGCAAGTGCTGAGATTCGCAATAAATTGTGATGACATTTCGTTTTAAATGAGATTTCCATAAATATTCATGTAATTTCATAATCAAATAACATGTTATGAACCTTTGTGAGGCCTTCTAGAGCACTTATACAGTACTAGGCAGGCCCGTTTCGCTCTTGTAGGCTCATCAGTAACACAGTGTCTTTCGCTTTAGCTATCACCTGGAGATACTGATGAGCCTGCAGGCGAAACGGACCCATCTTGTGCTGTATAAGTGTCCTAGCGGACCTCACAAAAGACTCAAAACATTGAATGATTTCAGATTCTCATTGTTTCGAGCGAGGTCTGCAAAATCAGTTGAATATTCAGTATATACAGTATATTCATATATATGTGCATATATTTGCATCGTATGTAACCATATATATATATATAATATATATGTATATATGTATATATATGTTTATTTCTCTCATAGGTATGGTATAAACATGAATAAGTAATAAAATTACATATATATATATATATATATATATATATATATATATGTAATTTCACATATATGCAAATCATGTATGCAAATATATATATGTATACAAATATATATATATATATGTACATATACACATTGCATATATATATATATATATGCAATTTTAAAGCGCATGTGGCGCAGTGGTTAGAGGTGCCCTGCGTCGCACACGAGGTCACTGGTTCGATCTCGCGCTCATGGCTCACCAAGCCATTCAACCCTCCGGGGTAGGTAAATTGGTACCAGACAGGTCTCAGACTTGTCTGGGAGGATAAGCAGCACTGACTCGGTTCAGCGGGAGGCCACCGCGAGTCATTGTAAAGGCCAGATGTGCATTCAATCACCTCAAACGAAGTTAAAAATTGAAGTCGAATGCATGGCGCATCCCTCAGGGATAGATTAACGCCGAGAGCTCTATCCTTTTTTTATATGCAATTTTATTTATTTATTCATGTTTATACTTATATCTATTTAAGCATACATAAAGCAGGCAGAAATATATATATATATATTATATATATATATATATATATATATATATATAATGCCTGGTTCCCAAAACTTTGTTTTCTTTCCTAAGTTTGTCTAAGAAAAATAAATTTGGGGAAAACAAACAAGAGTTTTAGTTTTGCAATCTTCGACTCAAACGAATTCGTCTGCGCAGGCATCAACAGCCATTTAGAGTGGGCCATCATCACGCTGCTGGGAATTCCGTTCTATAAACATTTGTCAGTCTTCGAGTTTATAGATATCGAGAGAAAACAAAAAATGAAGAACCTTTATGAGTTTGAGACAATCAGTCTTGGTAGAAGGAGATGGCTAGTATTCTCTTGATTTTGAAAAGTGTATCTTCTAACTATTCGTGTTTCAAGCGAATTCCTCTGAATAAGAGGTGACTCTGAAACAGTAACATTGCTGAAATACGAGCGAAACTGGCAACGAGAGGTGAAGTGCGAGTTCGTGACTCCTGTTTCCGGGTCATATGTGTGATGCACCGCTATTCATAAGAGTTTTGCTCAAATTAAGTTGTTTAAGTAACTGGTTGCTTAGTTATTAGAATCAATGGAGAGCTCCATAATTTGATGAGACATGAACACATCGTGTACTTCTCAACTTTCTATGAACCACGAGAATGGTAGTTATTACGCGTAAAATCCAAGTAGTGCATGACGGCTTATACAAATAACAGCAAATGGTGCAGGAGACGAGAGTTATTAGCATGCAAAATCTGGATATTCTTATACAGAGCTTCTCGCATGGAGGTTCTCACATGACATTTCTCTTGTATCTCACTTCAAGTGTGTCTAGCTTATTAACGAAGGCTACAAATTGCACAAGATCCGAGAGTCACATGACTGATCTGAGAAAAAAGTAATTACTGTGTTATAACGAGATTGAAAGGCGAACTTGTCCGTGAAAAAACTTATCCAATTAGAATATCTAATAATTGAGAACTCTCATATTCATTGAAAATAAGAAAAGTTGAGATTCCCAGTGAAAGAATACGTCGTTTCAAAAGTCGAAGGGACAAATTAATGTTTGCTGAGAGAATCCTTAGAGGTAAATAAAACAGCAACTAATACAGAACGAGTAGGATTCTCACTTCACTCTCCACATTATTCGCTGAGTATATCGTGATTCAAGCGGCTTGTAGAAAAATAAAAAAATAAGATTGAAAACAGACATCTTCTTTATTTGTCTACGCATATACTCATCTCACAAACTTCGAACATCGACATCTCGGCGCTTCGTCCATTCAATTTGTTTCTTCAGCGAGTCAGTCGCGATGCGTTAGGTTTTCACAAGTCCTCGGACGAGCTTCTTAAACATCGGCCTTGTTTATGAGTGCTAAAGAGTTCTATTCAAACTCACTATTCACTTGAACTCAGGAGTAACAACATTAGAGCGTTTCCGTTGTTATAACGCGCATTACCAAGTTTTGATGCATGGAGAGCACGAAGATCTCAATAAAAAAATCGAGTCGCGGAAACTCTACAGTCATCTTTCTTGGGCAGAATGTTAGAAATGTGGTAAAAAGCTCTTCTAGATATGATCCATATGTAAAAGCGACGTTTCTAAGATACTGGCTCAAAGAAAATCTTCCTTATCATCCACAAATAAATACAAATTTTGTGTTTGTTTCACACAGTATCAGTCATCAGGAATATCTCAAGAATATTTCCTTAGGAAACTCCCACGGCAACGCTAGTTATAGTGCATCGAATTTGAATTTACTATTCGGATCTCAAATGATCACGGTGGACGAAATTGAGCTTCGAGCTTTGATATGTCATTGCTGCTCTTGTTCTTGTTTTAATCGAACTTGTTCCGAATGTCCGTGGTTGTCAATGGCGAAGCTGGGCCGAGTCTACGATGTGTTTAAGGGAGAGTACGTGACAATGATCCGTTGAATAAGTGCGTTGTTTCATCAAGACAATATCAAATCTCAGGCCGCAAAAAAGATTAAGGAAATTTGATGGACTGGAGGGAGTTGAGGTCTCGTCGCAACCAGTCTAGAGTCAGATGCTGCACTGCCCGATGATCGTCCATTTTCGTTCAATGAATCATCCTGCGTGAACGCCGATCTGAGACATTTGTTCAATTGAAAGGAGGCATGTCAGGAGTTTTTAATCCAAAGTCCAAGGAATGGTGTTTTTGAGCATCCGGAATCTTGCAGATCGGTGGTGGAGGATCATAGAAAACGAAGACCTTTATTTCGAAAATTAATTGTTATTGTTCTTAATTGAATATGTATGAACTTTAATTAATAAAGATCAAAATAGAACTCCTTTATAGTGGAGTATCGTTTCAAAAGGAAGTAACAATCCTATCTCCATTTGACAGTAGCAAAACATTATATTTGCGCAGATTTCAATAAAATTTCTAAAAACCCATTAGTTTCTATCCTGATTCCATCAGTTTTCTGTTTCTGGTGCCCTACTATAAGTCGCTCTACAACGGTTTTCTCCTCCAGCATTGTCAAAATTGCTGGAACAGCAAGAATTTTCCAAATTCTTCTCTTTTCGAAGATCCTCTTGTTTCTGGTGGAGAATTCATGCGAACTTATTGACTCAAGATATACTGTACAGCTCATAAACTTTCGATGACAGTTTATAGCCTTTTATCGGACCTTCGTAGATCTATCAGCCGCTTAGGAAAGCGATTATTCAAATTTTTTTCTGATTAACGAATCGGTGCTTTTCTTCAAACGGTGACGGTTATTCTCCAGAATATGACAAATTCAGATATTTTGAAAAAAATTATTGAAGAGGAATTTGTTCTGCAGAACGCTTTTATGAATTCATCACACAGCGTTAACAAAGAGCTTCCTTTAGCTGAAAGAGTATGAGTAATAATTGACAGTACTAGATTTTTCTTGATGCAAAGATTGGAACCATAAAAAGTAGGAAGACGGGACCTCTCAAAAGTTGATGGAATATCACATTACATAACTAGAGAATACAATTACAAGTTATTACATGCAGTAAAAGTTTGTCGACAAAGGCAACGCCGCCAAAATTTCGTACACAAGGCATTCTCTCAGCGGTTACATTACTGAAATCGCGAATACCTTATTGGCTTTTGCCTCCTTAGAGCGATTACATGGGTTTAATTTAACGTAGGCAGTGATCTCAGTCAGTCCGTGATGATCGACGCTGAAAAGGCTGTTTTGCTGTTAGTGGCACAAGACGAAAACCAGTGTTTGCGATGTGTATGGGAATGCTGTTTCGTATCAATGAGCAAGTTTGAGTCTGATCTCTTCTCGCCCCTTTCCTCAGCGCCAACGCCATTAATGGCGTCGTACACTGTGAAATATTGGATTAGATTCTTTGTTGTTTGATCGGCGCTCACACATGACAAGGGTTTATTTTTAGTTGCTTCACACGACCGAAATGTTGGACTATTTCGCAGTTTGACTTATCCTATTGAGAGCATGGTCCTGTGCCGCATATTTTGAGTTCACGTAGGATAAGCTTCTAGATACTCTGAAATAGTAAACGTCGGGGAAAACAAATACGGCTGTGAGCAAATTGAAGAACAACTTTTTGGTTAGCTACACCCGCTGGTTGCTTCCAGCCATCACATCCAATGTGCTAAACTCAGCACTTCTTACCTTCGTTTCGTTTCCTCGCATTCCCCTCCACGACATTCTTAGAACATTTAGCGAGTTGTTTCGACTGCAGCTTGAGGATTTTGCTATCTGCATGAATGTCGTAGAATATTAGCTCGGTCAATACTCCTTGAAATCTTAAATATAGCTAGGTTAAAGTTCGATACCTGGTATAATCCTGACGACGTTCGTCACTATCCACTTCGCTGTCTCCTCCGCGTTAATCCTGTTATCAGTGAAGTCTGCACACCAGTAGTAAACAAAGTACTTTTCCTTGATAAGCATATGCCAGGTTGATAATAATCGTACTTATTGATACGCAATAGTATTACAGTACAGTAGCAATACATGACCGACGATTCAGCGGTTTCAAAATAATTCGTAGAAACTCTGAAGAAGACAAAGCCGCTAAAATGTCAACCTGTTTTGCCACTTTGCTCTATCTATATTGTAATCATTAGATGCTATTATCACAGTCTCGGATTTGCTTATCAAAAAAAAAAACATTGAAGCATTCATTTAATGTCGAGGTTAGTACAAATGCGGTCATGGAAACATCACTAATAACATCATAGCACTGCGAAAAATGCAGTACAAACATTTGAGATTTGAAAGTTATTAAGGTAACAAAATTGGTAAAATTTCCAAAATTACTACTAAATACTATTTTCAACACGGAGCGCTCTTATCTATGGGAGTTCAGAGTAACAGGTAGACTTCCAAGTCGTTTCTTGCATTAGATTTTATCAGTAACGGTGATAAAGAAAATTGACCATGAAATGTAAGAAGGATTACTAACGCTAACAATATCAATAATGACAATGTTGAAGGACTAGATAGAACAGGTTTGTATATCACATCAAAAGGGATTCGAAAAAAAAGATACACTTGAGTCCCGTACAGAAAATTGAAAGTGCTTGTTTACTACCATCAGAGAGCCTTGTCAGTTTTAACTTGAAAATCTAAAAGATTACAGCAGTTTAAATTTTTGAAAGGGAGATCTTTGACAAAGGTTAAACAAATTGAGAAAATATAATGAGGACACGAAGTTTCGAATGGACTCGGACATAATTACTGCCAGGAGCTTCCGTCAACATTACACATGCAACGCATGGAGAAGCCAACTTGAGAGGATAAGGTGAATGGAGTGAAACGACAGGTTTCTTTCCACAGGATACGAAACAACGCAAAAAGCAATAGCATCCATTCACTCACACAAACAAACATATGTGTATACATACATACACACCCACATGCACACTCAAATGCTCATATATATATATATATATATATATATAATATATATGTCGACATACATCAGCACACACGTAAGCATACAACATATATACATAGACAAACCACACAGACATACACAAGCACATACAAACCGCACAGACATAAACAAACACTCACACGCACACATCGGACAATATGCTCTAGACGCACACTATATATAGTACGCATATGCACCCACTGCCCATTCAAATTTACATTTCACATTCTTAGAGTACCTTGTGTAAAAATGAGTGAGCAATAGGCAAATCAGCAAGAAGTGTGTGAATTGCAGCATGATTTCCGTTAAATCGGTATATCACTTATTTCAGAAAATTTTCTTCTCTTCTTGAAATCTCGAAGATTGTGCAGCGGCTCATTCGGGGCAAACAAACCCAACTTTCTTTTCACCTTTGCTGCCGAATGGGAATAGCAAACTCCCTCTGAGTTCAGGAGACCCTAGTGAAGGATGAACGCTCACTGTATACTCAGGGACATAAGTCAGTCAAAATAAGTGTATTGGTATTCAGGGCTTATGCAGAATTTCAAAAGCGCTTGACCATTGCTTTACCCGATATCTTCATTCTAGATGGCTACAAATAGAATGTCTTTTTATGAATACTTCTATTTTATATAATATGTTGCATAAAGAGCGACTAGTGAAACACTATTTTAT
The DNA here is from genome assembly GCA_019055375.1 of Parelaphostrongylus tenuis. NCBI lineage: Eukaryota > Metazoa > Nematoda > Chromadorea > Rhabditida > Metastrongylidae > Parelaphostrongylus > Parelaphostrongylus tenuis. Next base: position 917 of record JAHQIW010007463.1, on the reverse strand, counting down.
ATAAATTATTTGCAATAAACCCACGTTGTAACGTAGAAAGAGGGCTGTCCAAATACGAGTGTAGGAGATTCAACGGTTCAGCACACGCTTCCGGTAGGAGTGAGATCTAAGTTCGAATCCCGCCTGACGCAAATGGTTTTGCACACAACCTACATTATTGGTCTTATTGCAATATCATACCACCGCAATACGCGGTTGAATAAAATGAAATCTGATAAATTTTTTGGAAAAAAGTGGGTGAACAGCTTTTTATAAGAGTCACAAGAATGTCAAACTGAAAAAAATATGATTAAATTCATTTATGAATAAAATAAGTGGGTCATTGTGCACTGATCAATCACTAGAGTTAAAAAGCGGTGAAGCGTCCTTTGATCAACGATCCGTTTGAAATCCGTCATCCATTATAGTCTTTTCAGCATCATGGTCATGGTCAAATGCATATGAAAAGCTTAATCTTTCAATGATACGAAAGCGATAGCAAGCTTTTTTTCAAGCACTTTTCAAAAATCACCTTTTCAAGCTTATTTTGGACAAAAGAGCATTAGTCAACATCAAGTGGAGGACGTGATGGCCATTACTGTCTTTGAAACATACCAAAGCTTTATTTTTTGTTGCCTGTGCTTATGATATCGTAGTCTTCTTACCGATAATATCCTGAACTTTGCGAGAAATAGGAAGCGCTATCATGCTACAATCCGAGATATCGCTACAGAGAAGTAACTGGAGTGTTTCTAATTATCATAGACACTCCATTACTTCTCTGTAGCGATATCTCGGATTGTAGCATGATAGCGCTTCCTATTTTCTCTCGCAAATTCGGGTGTGGGATATTTATCCGGTAAGAAGACTACGATTCATAAGCATCAGGGCAACAAAATAAAGCTTTGTATGTTTAAAGACAGAATGGCCTATCACGT